>JARKHS020011917.1:0-59270 GCA_030143305.2 Amblyomma americanum
AACCCATCCAGAAACGTGCCTCTAGATCCATTCATTCGGATTACTCCTTTTGAGTTTCATCAGACTCAAGTCAGAATCTATTCTTCTACCCGTGGTTCACGCTGTACAACAGGCAGGCCATGTCTCTGTCATTAACTTTACAACTCGCCTGTTGGAAATTGTGTTGTTATACCTGCTCACTGCGTTTCTATTAATTCAAAATCGAGACAATTAAGGCAGTCTGCGGATCATCTGTACATAACACTGCGCATCTTAACGCTTTCTTTGACCAGACAACCAAGGACTGGAATTCCTTCCTTTCTACGTATTTATATGGAAAGTAGAAAGTTGAAAGCATTATATTAACTGATTATTTATTTATTTACTTACTTATTTTATTTATTAACGTGACATGTGTTAGCACCCTATGTCAGAAAAAACTAGCCGGCGTCGGAGACCGTTTCAAGCCTCGCAGCCGGAGCGGCCGGAGCATGCAGCTGAATAGGTCACGTCACCTTGTGATGTCATCACAACTTGCCCACCGTGGCAGATGGTGAACTGCCCACCGGATTATAACCAAACTGCCCACCGTGGCAGGTGGCAATTAAATTAGTGCTTCGTTGCGAGAGGTTGCTCGGAAAGAGTAACCTGGGTCTCATAATCCCCACCGGTGGCCATGCTTGAAACAGACACCTTCCGAGGCAGTGGAGCATCGCTTAACCGCTACATCACTGCGCCAGAAGTGGTATGAGGACTCCCAGTGATCTATGAATGTAAAGTAGAATATACACATATGGGCATTAATTCATTACCGCTATCACGTCATGCACTTAAAGGGGAGCTTAAGTGTCGCATCTAGTTTTTTATCTACTTATCAAATGCCGCAAGGCATGGTAGCATGTTATCACTGAAGTGCACAAGGCGAAGAAGTCTGTGACCAGCATATGGTTTGAGAACTTGGCTGTTGCCGGATGTTCATTCCTACATCGTCAGAACAGGAAGTGGTTCTCAGAGCGCGTTGGCAGCCTAAAAAAGATCGTAGAGATAAATGCATCTCTCTAACTTGTAGCTAACGCCTCTCGTCCTAAACATTCAGGAAGGAGGAAGCTGACGGAGTAACCTGATACGCGCGTCTTTCCACGCGGTTATAAAGGCGAAAGCCTCTCTTGGCTCATGAGTGACGTGGACGGAAGTTGTAGGCGGAAGTTGTAGAGAGAAGTTGTCCGCACGAACTGTCACTCATAAGTTGTGAGGTAAATAAAACAAAAATGTATAAGTTGATTAAGCAACAGTTCCTAAGCAACGTATACGTAATGAAATAAACGATAAGTTAAATGATAAAAACAAGAAGAAATAATTGAATAAGTAATAAAATAAAAATAAACTAACATAAAAATAATACAAAATAAAGGAAAATACTGAAAATAACAGAAAATGAAAAATAAAGCGAGAGTGAGGACAGGGAAAGGCTTTCGCATTGACGCTCTTAAGCAGATTTGAGTGCAATCCTGTAATTTTTTGGACGCTCTCCACTGAATAAGGAATCCCGACATTGAAGAAAGCACAGTGGGTTAATCAGGCGTACTACAGGAAAGGCGGAAGCCGGAAATTACTGTCTCCTGCATGGGTACTTCAAAACAGTTTCTGTCGCACGGTATGAGAGCGAGGGTGGTGAAGGCCGAGCAACGCAGGAAGAGGGAGTTTTTGTCTAGCCAGCGAGTTTTTTTCTTTCCTTTTATATTCACCGAAGATTAACCGCTGCTCAAGGAGCTTGCCTGTCGGTTCTTGAAGGAAGTAGGACTATAGTGACTGGATGAATGTGTGTTTGGAAAGGTGGGAGAGTGAAACGAAAAATAAAGATGCAGTTAGAGCAAAAAAGACCTAACTCCGACTCCTCCCTAGAGCTCCTACGACTGCTTTATTAGCTTAACTTAATAGGGGGCTGAGTTGGGAACCAGGTGCACCGCTTTTCCCTGCATGCAGGTCTTGGGCGGTAGGCGGCGCTGGTGATCGCAGAAAAGGAGGGAGGGTGAAGAGGAAGAGGATGTGGAAAGCGAGCGCTGCGCTCGCGTGCCAGCATTCCGCGCCTGCCCGGTGTTGGCTTCTCTTTTCCCCGTTCGCTGGGATCTCGCGTGGTGTGACTCGGTTAAAGAAAGCTTCACGCGCGTTACGGGCTTTTTACACAACAGCAGGTCGGCCTCGGGTCATCCCTGGCGTGATTCAATTTCGTTTTGCAGACGCGCAATTAGTGGCTGCTCACTCTTCATCACCATATATATGCTTACGGTGTACCCTTCACCGAGTTGTACAGTGCTCTGCGCTTGTCGGTTTAATTCTTTATGCCACTCCAGTGGCAGAGATGTGTGGGCGAGATTTCTGAATATTCGTGCGTCCCTTCTTTAGCAGAGTGATGTACGATCTGGGACAAAAGTAACAGAGACCTCCCCCTCCCCCTTTCCCCAGGTCCCGACTCATGCCACTCTGCATAGGGGGCCACCTGACAAAACACTTGCAGTGTCGAAATGGGTGGTCTCGACACCGGAAGTGTTTTTTCACATGGCGCCCCCAGCCAGAGTGGCACGGGTCGAAACTTGGAAGGAATGGGGGGGGGGGGGGGGGGGGGGGGGTCTGTTACCTTTACCCACGATGGTACATCGGTCCTCCTGCCGTTGAATGCGGAGTTTGACATTGTTTCGTTCCTTATCGTCGTCTCCTCCTGGCCACTAAACTAACATTTTCTCTTCCACCATTTTCTCTAGTGTGTACATCTCTCCACTCTGAGGAGATGAATTGAAGTTGAGGGTATCCGTTTAACAACTTGCCACCCGATATGAAAAAGATTGTAAAAAGATGATGGTAAGAAGAAAGAACGCAATTCAACGTGGCACTTTAAGGACAGACGACTATAAACACGAAATAGAAATAAAAATTACATTTTTCCTTGATAGCAAAAGTTCTAACAATGCGCACACTCCTCGCTGTGCACCATCAGTTCCTTAACGACGTGTTCTCTTCGGCTTAATTATCATCGAGGGTGAACTGGCTTCTGTGTTCGCGGAGGAGTCCGTATTTCAAAGCCGGCAGAAAAAAAAAACGGGGATAAGTGAAGCAAAATAGAGAAAAAAGCAATGAAGGCTCTCATGAAATTAACGCCAAAAGTGAAAACGTACAGGCTCCCAGCAGCGACGACATTATCAGTGCAGTGACTGCCAAAGAGATAAAAGAAAAATGAAAAAACAGTGTGAAGAAAACAACTGCTGAAGAGGAGGTCGGAATAAGGGCAGTTTGTGTTTGGGATTTTTCGTACGTCGGAATAAGAAAAAAAATTTAAAGTAAGAAAGAGCCTGGGGCGAAAAATGGAGGTACTGTTGTAGCGTTCGTTAGTAATTAATCGGTGCTCTTCGGTCGCCGCCGTCGGCGGTCCTTCGTTCTTCCGCGTGTCCGCGTTCCTGTCTATAACAGGCGGCGCAGGGCTCGTTGCAACAGCGAGATAATTGTGACGAAGCAGTAGGGCAAAAGGAAGGCAAACTGTCGCGTCGGGGTGGTGCTTTTAATCAGCTGCAAGCATTCTGGGTACTGCGTTTCCACTGTAGAAAAGAGAGAAATTTTGAACTTTCGATGGAAATCGGTGTTTCACACGGAGGAATGTTACTTGTATAGGAGAGGAGATCAGGCAGCTTGTGCGTTGGCTATAATTGCGAGAGAAAGTGATTGTCACCAGCTTGGGGCTACAGCTCGAGGAGGCGCCCTCACATTGATTGACATGCCTTTAATCGTCCTTTTTCTTTTTTTGGATATTGGACATCTTTCATCTCGAAAACAATGTAACAGAAAACGCATGCTGCGGCTGTAAGAACGAAGCGCATTCTCCGCTCATCTATGCGTCACTCCTGATGGCAGTTTCCAAAGAACGTCTCAAAAAAATTTAGTGTTCTGTAATCCACATTAGTTGTCTTTTGTGCTCGCGTTTTAAATGTTTGAATCTCAGGCGCTGCAAGACATGGCAGAAGCTACCAAAACCAGCGCTTTCACACTATGGCAAGTATTGAAAACACTTTTCCGTGCGAACTAAATTATGTCGTAAATCACTTCAGGATTCGGAACGGAAGGTGTCATCACCGTTCACTCGACAAGCACGCTTCAATATCACCTCGCTGCGAAGAAAAGTATTCGATTAGCAGCTTTCCTTTTAACACGAGACTGTGAGTACTCCATTGTCGGAAAGGAATGCCCTGGTGTCGGCGGCGTCGACCATTTGAAGCCTTGCTCCGCTGCTTCGGCAACCTAGGTGGGCCAACTGGGTCACGTGACCTTGTGGCGTCATCGCAACCTGCCCACTGGATTGTGAGCAAACTGACCACCGTTGCAGGTGGCAGTTAAACTAATGATTTTCTGTTAGACGTTGCTCAAGAAGAGCAACCTGGGTCACACAAGCCCCACTGATGGCTCGTGTGAATGATTATGTGTGAATGTGTGTGAATTTATGTGTGAATGATGGTATGACGCACGCCGCCCTGCCATTGCGTATTTCGCCGCAGCAGAGGAAAGAGTTAAGGCCTGTCGTCTGCGTGGTCTCAGCTATCTGAAGAAGCTCAATTGAATCATGTCCCAAATGATGTTAATCTGCGAAATTACGAGTCAAAGGCGTTTGTAAATGTGGTCATCAAAATGTCACATTTTAAGCGATCAGAGCACCGCATTCAGGAGGATCACTGTGAACACAAGATCATTTCCTGTTTAGCTTGCGACCTCTTCACGAATGTACACTTGACTTGAAATAATTCTCGTTCTGAACCGTATCATTTTTATATATGTATAAAAAAGATATCTATAGACCTGTAGCTGCACCCTTATTGTCTCGAGCAGCGAAACTTAGTAAGAATGTCCCGCACTCACCCCAAACAGGAATCCATGACAGAAACAATCACTCATAAGTAACGTCAAGAAAGATATCGGCATATGCACATAATGAAAGTTGTTAAGGCAGTTTTGCTTTTAAATCTCCTGCAACGACTAGGTTCACAGCAACAGGAAAGAAGGTAGAATTACCAATACATTGCGGTGACCTCCGCTTGCGATGAATTCCTGGCGGGCCCAAGCAGAGGTGTCTTCCCTAGCGTGTGTGTGTCCTTATAGACTCTCATCGTTAATTCGTCCTACATCCTGTACCACTTAGTCTAGCTTCCACCTCTCTCTACCTCTTATCTTGTTCCGTGCCCTGCCTTGGGTGGTTTTTAAACACTCTTACTCTCGCTGCACTGAGCGAGTAGGGCAACTCGAGAGCGATAAGAACGTTTGTTGGGAAGCTTGAGTCGACTTATGGGGAGAAACAAGGTAGGCTGCGGTGGGGTTAAGGAGAATGCAGGAAAAGATGACAAACTTAACTGTCCCGCCGACCTCAAAGCAGGGCTGTAGAAAAGAAGGAGAGTTCCAACAGCGAGATCTGTACCCTCCCGTCAGAAAGTGCTGACGCATGCAGATGCAAAGTGGAGCGCGTGCATTTAGGGAGCGGGCATGCACAGTGGGGCGACGACGAGGCTCAAAGCCACCACGGACTCGGCCTCCGCTGCAGCGACTTGATCGATTGCTCGTTGTTAATCCTCGTCGCGTCGTCCTTCTTAATACAATGGCACAGCGGGACGGGACGCCCTCGCGCGAGTGATAGATGGCTTCGAGCCTCCCAACGTGCGCGCCGCGGTCACAGCGCTCGGGAAACCACGGCTCCCGTTGAATGCCCCTGAGGTTCAAGGCGAGGGGGGGAGGGGGGGGGTCCGAGAAGGAAAACCAACAGGCGCCAACGTCTAGAAGGAGAAGGGGAGAGGGAGAAGAGAAGGGAGCGTCCTGTTTCCAAAACGAGATGATCGCGCTGCATGAATTAGGAATGAAGCGAGCTGTCTCCGAGGCCATTACGAAGTGCGCGTCTTTGCTACTGCCTTTTCCCTTTCTTCTCCGATGCGGCCCCCTTGCCTCCAGCATTATATTATGTACCGAGTTCCCGCAAGCGCTCTGTCGACGCCTTCTTAATTTCAGCAAATGACGTTTACGTCCCAGGCTTGCATCATAGTATGTCGCTCCAGCACTGGAAGGTTGTTCTGTAGTGCACCGTGTCAGTATAACCCGATTGACTGTAATTAATGGCTGGAACGGAATTAGCGCGAATAGACGAATACGCAGGCAAGAAAACAGCTGGTACGAGAGGTCAGTGTTTAATGAAGCATATTTATACTTAGAGCCCTTTCGTACATGCCTCATCCATCATCATCACCACCACCACCATCGGCCTGACTACGCCCACTACAGGCCAAAGGCATCTCCGTTTCTTGCGAAATCGCGCATTTCGGTTTTAGATAAGAAGGTTTTCCCCCAATTATGCGAGAGCAGACAGATCTGTGGTACACCATTTGATAGAACTCCTAAGTAACCAATCTTTTGTAGTCAAAACGCTGCTGTTAGCATTTGTATATCGACGTAAATAATTGTTAGCGCGAAAACACTGATCTGGAGGTTCAGAGCCTGGAAAAGTCGTCTAGTGTATGCTTGTGCAGCAGGCTAGCCTAGCACCAGCACTCCGTTCCACGGCACTGCCCGCTCATTGTCGTTTGCTACGTTGCACAAGTGCGAACTTCCGCTCTGATTCGAATGCAGTAAACATTCTCTGTAATTGTTTACCTTCAGTGCGCGCACTGGCTGTTTCTTTACATGCATGCGTGCAGGCTTTCTCCCGCTTACCTGCTTTCAGTCGTACCACAAGAAGATGCCCTAATTGCTTTTGTTAAAGCATCGCAAAAATAACTGCGCCATTTATAAAAAAATAAGCGCGCTGTGTGCTAGTGAATTACACCTCTTCCTTATGTGACAGGTGGCGCCACCTGCGTTTGCCTAAAGAAATGAGAACACGTGTGAGCACACGAAAGAAAATTATGCTAAGATTGTAGGCGTCCATCCAAGCAGCAACCACATTTTTATCGGTTTTACAGACCTGCATTAAGCACGATCATTACCCTCGAATATTGATAAAGATTATATATGACAACAGGAAGATATTCGTCTCGTAAATGGCATCAGGTAGCTTGATGACCCTTACGGGTTCTTTAAGAAAAAATTAAGTTATGAAATGATGATGTTATCCTGTCACCAACTCGTTTAAGGTCTGTTATCTACACTGGTCTCTTGATTGCTGCTTAATATTAGCATTTAACTTTGTATGGCTCGCCACATGGCCTGAATGTAATATGAAGCCAAATGTATGGCGACTGCATAATGGAGGCGGCCACTTGGTTAACGTAAAGTGATTGACATTGCATCCGAATAGAAAGCGCGCGCACAGATGAAAAACATCTAATAAGCAAATTTACTATAACGTATTATTGTAGGCCCACTTTTTGACAGAAAGTCGTTCTGGGCTGACTTAGGTGTCATAGCAAGAAAGAACCAAAGTTAAAAAGAAAGGAAGTGTGAAAACGCCAACCATTCAAAAATGAAAGGAACACCAGCACAATCAAGTAAGCAAGTCTGTCAGAATTTGTTTTAGTTTATAGCAGCCTGTCATTCAGAGATAGATTTTCCTCACCTTCCATGGCCAAATATTGCTTTTTTGTTTGCAGTTATGAGTATAATCCTTCCTGTGGTCACAGTATACTTTCGAAAAGACAGAATCAAGATGCAGTTGTATTCCTTGCAATATCACTTTCACTTAACTACAAAAGGGCGGATAGTTACGAATGAAAACTGCTTGGAGACAAAGCTTTTTTTTCAACCACCGTCACTTTGGGCTTTCGTAATTTATATTTTAGGTTGTCGCCCTCCCGTTGAAGAGAAAGCTACTCTAAACGCAAAAAGGAAAAAGTGCTCAGACAGATTGTCCAGAGACATGGTTCTTCGAAAGCAAAAAAAAAAAGATGAGGAAAGTCAGATGGGGACATACTTTCCCAGAAGGCGAAAGAAGGTAATGGATGAAACAAAACAGGGGGAAAGGAGGAACGGGTAGAATGATTTATCGACGATGGGCCGTAGTGTCGCCAAGTCGTACGCGTGTTATTCGGGAAAACTTTTCATGCTGTGCCTTCCATTACAACGTCAGTTGTAATCGACGTCGCCTCGCCCTGCAACACGGGAGAAGAGGAGTTTTGGGCCACATCACTGGAGTGGACGTTCGCCTGATTATACATCATTTCCGCTGTGTTGAAGGGCAGGTCACGTGGCGGCAGGCTACGTGTCAAGCGGAGCGATGCACAACAGAATTTCGGAAGGATTTATTTATGCTCCTTACAAATACTGCAGAATCCGTGTTTCTCCGAGACTGTTTCAATCTAATTAAAACAAGAAACACCGCTGCTAGTGTAGCCTGCATTGATGCGGTCTAATATATTTTCTGTGCACACATCTTCAACTTATTTACATTATTTGCAAAGTAAAATAGCTTGCACCGGCATTTGCAGAGTTCACAGACACTTCATGCGGTTCGAAGTGTTAAAGGTAGAGTTTGTGACTCGGGCCAATTTAGTCTACTCATCATTCCACAAAAAAACTGGTTCCTGGAATATAACTCTTTTCATTGGCTCTTATTAAAGCGGCCACCGCTAGGTCTTGAAGTCACGCTTGATTTCAATCACCTCTGCTATAGAATAAGTAAGGGATGGGAGTAAGCGACACGCATTAATTTGTTAGCTGTATACGTCATGGCACTTTCGACGGCGTAAAAAAAAAAGCATGCTCCTTATTGTCCTTGTAAGCAGTAGTTTAGCATAATATTTTCTGGCGGTAAGGCTGCGCACAAATGTTATGAAAGGTTATAAAGAATTTAAGAAATAGGAATACGGCACCGAAAAGAAAACTAAATCTTCTGCGACTGACGTTCACCTTGAACAGGAGGCAACGATTCGCTGATGCTTCTCTTATCCTTCATGATACTCACGCTGCCTTCAAGTAATAATTTTCTTTGTGTAATACTAAGCTTCCCACTTGAAGTGAAACATTTTTTCGGCTCATTTAGTGCTATCTAAAAGTCGAAGTTCTCTATTCGGTTACGCAGAAGCACCCCATTCGACCACAAAATCAGTACACAGGCGGCCGCTTCTAAAAGAATGCCTGTAATGCACACCCGACATGCTTGGTTTAAAAAGGCCGACCTCTGCTCCCGTCAGTGCAGCTCACATCGCGCAGTGCTTGGCGAAACACGCGTGCTGATGTGACCGAAACTACGGCGTCCAGACAGAGATGCAAAGACTAGAAAACATTGACGCCGAGACCACAAGCACAGAGCACTCGTGAGCCCGCTCAGCGTTGTGGCCCGTATATCCAGTTCCTTCTCGCATATTGCTATGGGGTAATCAAAAGATGGAAAGAGCCAGTGGGTATGCATGCAAGCGCAATACGCCCCGAGCGCCATAAGACGTTTCGGCAGCAACCGGAGGAACGCTGACGGCGGTATCAACAGGGAAAAGGCAGACGACGCAAGTGAGTGTCGAAGATTGATTACCGTCCCGTGCACGCGAGAAGAGCCCGTCCGCGTAGTCGTATGCCCTTTGTTCAAGGAAGGCCCACCGGCCATCTCCTCCTGGAAAGATATTCCCTCGCCTGGGGACTTCACTGTCTCGGGTGTCCACCCACGCCCGCACTATTCCAGTGCTTCTTCATCTTTGGTGGTGCGTACACAGGGACGCCGTTCTTTGCTCGCGATTCCGTCTTCTTACTCACCAGTGTCCGTGACAGTCGCGTAGTTTTTCTTGCCCTGACTTCATTTGCTCGCGACCTTTTTTAGTGTGTTTTCGCGACTTTTTTCTCTCTGCGCTGCTGTCCCTTCGTGTTTCCCCCAGCGCAGCGGGCGAAACTGAGTTTGCTCAATTCCTTCCCAAGTTACATCATCGAACCAAAAATCACTTCTTTGAGCAGCACCGCATGTGTCCGCGTCTTCTTCCCGCTGGGACCATTAGGGATGGACCTGTCACTGACGCAGTATGTTCCTGTTTACGTGCCTACGCATCCGCGCTGCTTCCTTTTTTTAATCTAATCCTTCCTCCGAATGAGAGCATCACTGAAGCGTCCAGTTGTAGTGGTCGTTACAGAGTTCGTTCAGAATTCAGGCAACCGTGATGGCTTGAGGTTGCGTGCAGTTGGGGAAACACCGTCACGGTGAAATACTTCCGCTGCTTTCCCGATGGGCACAAGCAAACTTTGACGTTGTATCTATGCTCCTGAGATCGTTTTGGGCCACGACGGAGGCATTAGATGGCAAGTGTGAAGAGGCAAATGTTGTCCTGCCGCAGCCTTGACGAAAAACAGAAGGAAATGAATAGACGCTGTGGCTTAAGAAAAGTCACTTTCCTCCTGTGTGGCTCTGTTCTCGATACCACAATTCATCGTCTCGCTCTTGTCTAGTAGACAGCCTTTATCGGTTGCACGTGACCAAAGCCTCATCAGGGAACAAAATGTTCGCTTACTCTGTGGTCTCTGGCTCAAAAATTAATTTGGCGGTACGACATGAGATGACCACTGCAGCAACCGCCTCTGAGATGCCCGTGGTTATAACTGTAGGCAGTTTAGCACCTGTGTGCACTCTCCTATAATGTCTGCATGAATGCTGAAAGGACTCATGGGTAGTGGAAGGTTCCTTTTGAAAAAGTAGTTTTCCCTATGCTGACTACAACTTAAGGCTCCATGAATTAATGAATCAAAGCTGAGAGTGTCCGTTTTTAGGCGTGGTGTTTTGCGATTGCCACGTGGCCAAGCATAAGTTTTCTACGTTCTCAACATTTATTTGAACCTAACGTAGTGATGCTTTTTAATTCTCCTTTTTTATTCTAAATTTTCAAACCCATATATTTAGCCGCTCGCGGTGGCTGAGTTGCTATGGCGCTCGGCTGCTGACCCGAAACACGCGGGTTCGATCCCGGTCGCGGAGGTCGCATTTCGATGGAGGCGACATTCTAGAGGCCCGTGTACTGTGCGATGTCAGTGCACGTTAAAGAACCCCAACCAAAGTGCACTCTGGAAGTAACTAAACTTGAAACGCTCAATTGGGTCAGCCTTCTTTTTTGGTCAGCCCCAGGGCTGAAGTACACCCAAGCGTGTTCTCTTCGATGTTCAGAGAGGCTGGCTTGGCAGACTCGTTTCGCTTGACCCAAAGCTTCGCTCAAGCTAAGGACTCTAACCATTTTGTGGGGTGGCATCTAATGCTCAGTGCATTGACAAGGGAGCGAGGTTACGTACTTTTGACTGTGGGGTCGTTAGGAACGTACATTAATTAGGCGCAGCGGCTAATGTTTTTCTTCTATGTCAGGGTTGTCACAATTTACTCAGCGTTTGTGTGTACATGGGGCTGGAAGAACGGCTGAAGTTACTCACATGCTCTCCCCCCTCCCGCCCCTCTCCCCCACCCCATCCCCCCCAAAAACCTATTTTCGTCACTAGGGGTGATAGCCCGTTTAAGTACCCATAATCCTTTGAAGTAACTGGAATTGGCTTCCGCCGACCTTTGCCCTCTATGATAAGCAAGGCTGACTTTTCATTCAGCGTTTGTCCCCTGCCATATTAGCTTGTGACTTGTTTTCTATTTGAAACAAACCTCACTCTTTCGTTTCTTTACGAATCAAGTGAGCGGTTGCCCTAACAATATCTTCTTTATGTAGAAAAAAAAATGAATGATTACTGTGAAACGGGGGAGGGGGGGGCTGAAAAGAAGAGTGTTTAAATCAGCTCTCCCGATGATGACATCTCCTCAATGGGACATTCACTGAGTGATACGGGAAGACAAAGATAATTTGGCAGGACAGGCCGGCCGTAGTGGCATCGGGGGTGGGGAGGGGGTTGGGGGGGAATAGCATGAGGGAGCCATATGACGAAGGGGCTGGGATGAACGGGCAATAAAGGGTGGCCACGAGTCTCATTACCGCAACAGCTTGGCTTCCCATTAACGACACCGTGCTCGCAACTTCCCTTTCCGCGCACTTCTAAGCGAGCGAGGCACGGCGGACACTCGTGCTTGTTAGCGTCCGCCGTGTTCTTTTTGTGCCCAAGTGCTCGTGTGGCTTGATGTCAGGGCAGACGCAGCTGGTGCAGTAATAAGTGCGCCAGAGGTGGCTGGAAGGAAGCCAGAGCAGTCGCGGTGTCCGCACAGCAGCCAAAAGGACGCAACTGCGTTACATAGCGTTGGTGAGACCGACCTACAGATGTAGCATTTACGCCCCCTTAACAGCGCTCCCTGCCCCTTTTTTATTGCTTACGACAGAACAGGCAACGCTCGGGAGCTTAATCGAGGCACTTATGCTTAACCATATCTTTAGTCAAGGTACTTGCCCATGAAATATGCGGAAAAATTTGCTACGCACTTTCGCCGGAATACGTAGACCGGTGCAATGGATTTGATTATATGACGCTAAATAAAAGTTCCCATGATAATGCGAAACAGCCACAATAAAGTCCACAAGGACACATATTGTTAGGCCGGAAACCAAACCGGAGGAAATGAAAAGTATATCTATCTTTGAGCGTAATGAAATGAGCAATGGAATACGGAGAAGGCAAGGAAGGTTGAAAGTGGGTGGTAGCAGGAACCCAGCTTTATGGTCAGAGAGAAATGAAACGCGACAAAGACAAGTGTGCCACGAACAGCAAAGTCTGCTCTTAGCAAGGAGAAGTTCAGTACTAGCTCTGATTATTTTAACTTCGAAGGCGCGGAGACTATTCGTCAGAAGTGTCAATCAACTGCGGTTGTATTTCCTCTCCAGGAGCTAATATGTTGTTGTTTTTTTCTGTTTCCACCTCAGTATTCTTGCTCTCGTTTTATTCGTTGTTGACAGTGCAGTTTCTCGCGCTGTGCAATTATAAGCCATTGTGCAGACCATGTCTTGTGTCCAGCAGTTGGAAAGGCGGGTCGAGCTTAACGGCGGAAAATTGAGAAGAGCTGGTAATCCCGGTTTGATCCTGTCCGCGTTTCATAGTAACACGCTGTCACTAAACCGGTTTACTATAAATATTAAAAAAATCCGCCTATAGTCAGCAAAGAAAGATAGCCAACAAATTGACCTCTCAGCAGCGTACCGGAGAAATCTCACTTCTGAAGAGAACTTTTACCAACATAGATGGAGAGGGCAAAACAAAGAGCGCTCAATGAAAATGGAAGCAGGGCTGTAGCTCTTTGCTACTCGTCAACTCGCTCCGTTAGCAGATGTCTCCGGATTAATTTTTGTTTCAGAAATATTCTCTCCACTCAGATGCAGTCATTGCAATCAACTTGGGGTCAGTGAAGTTATCTATGAGCACATTTCTTCAAGTTTTCCCCCAAACTTTTTATCTCGTTGTTTGGGGAAATAAACGAAATCAATGGACAATCAGTACACGGGAATCTCTGCGACTACCTCAGCGTTACCGGACTTCACTTCTTCTTTTAACTTTCTGTCCATTCCCTTTTCTCAACTTATTCCTCATGGCATACTTCTCGAATAAAAAATTAATAAGCAATTCCTCTTAAATATTTCATACCTAAAAATTCTGGGCAAAAGCGTTCTTGAGCAGAGAACTTTTTATGAACGCCATTTTTAATTTATTATAAAACTTCACTGCTACCAATAGAGCCGCAAATCACCCGACGGCTATCTTGAAGCTTTTTTTCTATTTACAATTCTGCTATTGTCAAAAGCGTTTCCCTTTGTTTTTCAATGGAAGTCCTAACTGCTAGATGCGATCGATGGAAATAACTTAAAGGAAAGATTTTGCTACATATAAGAATAGACCATTGATTTAATATTTCCATAAAAGTATCTTACAATATTTCGATTTTCAAAATTTTTGTCCGAAATTGTTGTACGTGCTAGCACGAAATGACAGAGATCGAAACGCTGGCATTTTTGTGCATCTGCCCACATTCAGCGACAGATGTTTTGCTTACCAGACATTTACACACAACGGTTACATTTGAAACATACTCGCACGCACTCATACAAAAGAAAAAGAAAAAATCTCCACAGCGCATACACTCAAACGCGGCGACACACTGTACCACGGCACACACGCGCGGCTCGCCTTGTTGCCATGGCAACATTTTAATTAATAGTTCATTAGCATTCTTGAGCCTGGGAAATCCGCTTTCATTTCCTCCTGGCACCGTCCTATGTTTTCTTCTCTTCATAAAGTGCGCAGTACTTCGAGCATGGCGCGCAACGGACATTTCAATGGGACCTAAGCTCTTCTGCAAAGGATTCTCCATAAATTTATTAATGGCGTGCATAATTTTGCTCCTTATTCAGAACGACTACGAGCGACAAAGTAAAAGGAATGCAGAGAAAGTTTATTTTGCGTCTGCGTGCTAGGTTTAATCTGTTTATGAAGTGGACGCGAAGAAAGATGTGCCTTCAAGCTGTCACTGCCTTACGAAGCAACAGGACCGTTTCGAATGCGCCTCTTGGTTCCGGCTCTCTTCTAAAGAGCGCCGCTGAATCTGATTAGGAATGCAAGCGGCCCGTGGCTTTGCAGGCTTCCATGCTACTCAGCAAGCTACGAATGAAGTCGGCTTGAATGTCCCATTTAAAGCTGTATTTACTTAGAGCTGCATCGAGCAGTGCCGCAAGCAAACCTGCATGTAAACAGCCGAGTGAAGCGGGCCTTTATTCCGGTCCTTATTTTGCATAGGAGGAGGAGCAAAATGTCCCTTTTTTGCAGCGTTGACCGGATATTATGAATAACAGGGCCGATGAGAAGCCAGAAGCTTTACGAAGGACGTCGTTGCTCACGTCGACGTCCCGCGAGCGGCGAGTCGTTGCGAATGCTCGGCTATGATGATTCCAGCTGTACGCAGTCTAGCATTAGTTCTACCAACTTCGCGCCAGACTCTTGCTCAGAATAAAGCCGCTGATGATAGTTTTAATTTCGTAAACAAATATTCAGTGATTTTTACCGAGTGCTTGAACTTTTTTCTTCCTTCTGTGCTGTAGTAACAAGCAAGAACAGACAAATCAGTCGACCACGCCAGCGGCGTTTTCGTTGAAGCAAAATGAAAAAAAAACTAGAGGCAATTAATTACATTACTGTGTATACTGCCACAGCATTAAAGTCTGAAGTCCACTCGGTCCACTTCTAATCCTCTGCCATTGCAGCTCGCCGCATACCTTGAGACTGTGCAGCCGCCGATACTCCGTCGACAGGGACGTTCTGGACAAGTCCCTGACGACGCCACTATTATCGACACGCTCCTGTTCAAAGCAGCGATTGAAGAAATTTTTACGTCCAGTGATCTGTATTCCTCTGTATTCCTCTGCCCTATAGTGTCAAAAAATTGTTTTTTTTTGTTTCTCAAATTGTGTTGCCGCATTTTATATTATATTATACATGCACTCATGCATTCCACTCCATTCTCAAATGCCCCCCGGGCCATGATTGTACTGAAATAAATAAATAAATAAATAAATAAATAAATAAATAAATAAATAAATAAATAAATAAATAAATAAATAAATAAATAAATAAATAAATAAATAAATAAATAAATAAATAAATAAAAGGGGAAATCTCATGCTAGTCGCTTCTCGGTCAAGGAGGATTCAACCGATCGAACCCAGTCGAGAAAGAAATATTGCTTCAGTGCAGAAAATAGATAAAATTTCGAGATGACACGCTGCGAAATTGCACACCGCAGTGGGAAAGAAAACCAAGGAGCAACACGCACGTAACAACGAAGCATATTCACGTTCTCTAACCGCAGGCCCTGTCTCTTATTTCATCCCCAGCGACAGAGAGCAGAAAAGTAAACGAACTGAAAAAAGTTTTGCTTTTTTGGATGGAAAATTAGGTTTTCGACGCCAAAAAGCTTGCTGGAAATGTACCTATTGAACAACAGGCGCTAAAACTGTCGGTAAAAAATTAGCCGCTGGTGGGTATCAATGGAATGAGGCAGTCTAATACAAAGACGTGAAAAATTTGCGCGAAAGACTCGTCTGTAGACAACCCATGCAAAACCACGGTGATATAAGAACCCGGGTGCAAGCAAGGCTGCCCGAGTAGTGGCGTTTCTGTGGTGCGAGGTCTGCGTCGCTTGGAGAAGTTTGGTGCTGGTAGGAGAAGCTGTCCCTGCAATATGCATGTTCCCTACATTCCTTTTAGTCATCAAAGGAGCGAAGGTTAAGACAGCTGCCGCTGTTCGTTTCAGTAGTGAACAGAGAAGAGTGTCGAATTTTCATCACTGGTATTTTTTTCAATGTCACCCATAAGGGTCCACCGCCATCATAAAGTTTATTACCAGTTACCGAATCCGAAGACAATTGCGTTTCCCAGTGCTCCGGAAAAATTGCTTCAGCTCAGCACCACTACTCAACCCTGCGCAATTTTGGCAAGACAACCGCGGAGAGCCACAGAAAGAGAGATATAAAGGGTGCAAGAAATTATGTTTTCACACGAAAAACAGTTTCCGCAAATCCGAATTGGTCCTATTATGAATTTTTGTGCTTTTCCCAAAGCTTTGCTACGAAGCGGGCAGCACGCTTTACAGGAACGAACAATGCTGGAACTGAATTGTTGGAAATAAATCCAGGGATGATTTTTTTTAAGTATAAGCTTTGTTCAGCGCATTCAGCTTTTCTTTAGCTACCAAGAAGCCTAAACTAATAAGCACGCAACCGGAACTTGCAATTACATGCTCGTGGGTCTCCTGCTTGGTTTAGGTCCAATGTGCAGAATCTGAACAGCTAGCAGAGAAAGAAAAATGAATGAAAGAAATGAAATATAGAAAGCAAATAAGAAAAACAAATAACGAAAGCATTGGTCTTATTTATTTTTAGTTTATGTTGATCTTTTTTGCCTTGTACTCCATTCATTATAAGCACTAAATTCGCCCAATCATCTACTCTCGTGGAGCAAAGAAGCCAAAAACAAAAAAAGATAAAGATGAAAAGGAATTAATAAAGAAAGAAAGGCAGCGTAATAAACAACACTGGGAAATTTCGGCTCAACTGCATACTGGCAACGTGTCGATAAGGAACAGCGAAGCAGTGACTGTCTCTCGTAAGTTATCTGACAAGAAAGCCAGCTAGCTCGACTGTGGGGTTTGATAGAGACGTCATAGTGGTTGGCTCCAGAATAATTTCTAGCGCCTGGGATTCTCGAACCTGCACTGTATTCAGAATACACGAGCGTTTGTGCAATTCGGTTCCTTTGCGCATCGCGGCTCAGATTGCACCCCAGAGCTGGTCCACTAGCAGCATGGCCACTCCTACTCTACTGCAGCGGCTGGGCGATAGCATGGTACACCGCAGTTTTGAAATACGCACAAACATCAATATTAAAGCCCTGAGAGAAAAATGAACGGGAATAAATCCTGTCGTTGAAGAAAGAGAACACTGGAAACCCAGAGTCATGATAAGAGAAACACCTTTGTCCAGAACGAATATCGTGCACGCTGAACTGCAAGGTCGGCAACACAAGGACGGGTCAGGAAGGATGCAGACTTATTGATGGTTTTTCCTGACACAGCGAGTGATGTCGCAATCTGATAAAGCCATTTCTCGAACGTCGAATTGTTCGGGAACATCGGCCAGGCAGTCCAAGGTCAATTGGAAGAGCGTAAAGTCTTCCACTGTCGAAGAGTGACTGAAATCGATTGGCCTTTTTGGACACGGGCAAGAAACAAACTCGGCGGATACGGCGTCCTCTGTTTTAGAGTGGGTCGCCAAAGCATACAGGTGGAAGGAAAACGCTGCGGACGCGCAGGAAATAATGTGACTACGTCCTGCTTTTTTCCCGAGGACAGAAGAAGCGCAGATTGTGCAGATATCGGATTGAAGAGGAGCTGCGCTGTGCTCTCCCCGCGTACACGGAGTAGCCATCAAGCAATTATTACCGCCTTGTCCACACGGGAAGCGAAATTTCACACCTCCATAAAAACAGCACATGCAATTCACTTTTTGTAAGAACGAGAGGTTGTTTTGTGGCGAGCCTTGACCTGTGCGAGAGAAAGACACCGCGGTTACTTTATCCTTTACACTCTATTTTTGAGAATTGATTCCTGTCATACTATCGCTTGTCACGCTATGCTGCTTGGCTGGCCAAACGTCCGTGCACTTTTTAAAAAACTTGATGTGATCTGTGACCAATAGAATCGAAATGACTGGATTAAAAGCTTCGAAAATGGGCGCACTTGTATGAAGCATCGAATACGTAGTGATAAATGCAGCAAAAGAAAAAAATCTTGAGGCCGACGCTTTTTGTATTTCCCGTGATTCCAGGAAGGGCATCTTTCTTTCAAGTTTGGGTATTTCCTTTAAGAAAAATATATTTTGCGAAAAATCTGCTCTAAACCACACAGGCTAAGAGGACCAGAGGTGCAATAATAACCTTAAAGCCTTGTCTCTGCAGGAGGCATTGTATGTCGTCGCCTGCTGAAATAAAATCAGTGCAAAATTATGCCACTCCGAGGAAAAAGACTGTGCCATGCCACCTGCTTTTGACATTTTTCGGCACAAAGAAAGCTGGCCAAATGCTAAATTCAGAAAACTAACTGTACGTATGTATCTTTGCATGCGATTATTTTGAGGCTTATCAGCGTCTTCAATGCTGCTTTACTAGCCTCCCTGATTTTCCATCATCAGGCGCCGGACAGTAATTATGTGATGTGCAAACGCTTTCGTGAATCAGACTTTAGAAGGCAGGCACAAGCGGCAGTAGCGAGAGACAAGCTCAGAGGGCAGGCAGCTATCGGAACTCGCACACTGCCAGGATTTAAGTGCAAACGAGAGAACGTTTTCCGCTTTCGGCTGGCAAAAATGCACGCAGTAGAATTACGCTTGTTTCCAACTAAAATTCCGACTGGCGGCACTGCTGGCGGTAGTGCATTTTTTTTTTTGCGAACATGCCCTTGCATTGTTTACTTATTTATTTTTATATAAAGGAGAGTGCCAGTCGCTCGAAGTTCATAGTAATGTTGTGCTCAGAAATATAAAAAAAAGTCAGTAAAGTTTGCATATTCTGTTGCTGCCCATTTTCATATTTCTAGCGCTCTAGTCGCTAGAGGCGTTAAAGCTCAAAGTGCACTTCTTGTAAAAATTGCCATGCGGCGAGGACTCTTTGTACGCCTTATACAATCGACATTTAGTTTACACCTGCTCAAAGCCCAGACTTATACGCTACTTGATAGGCGCTAAAACGCACCCTGGAGGTGAATTTTGCTCTTAGTACTCTTCACGCTCCGTGCAGGCACTCGAAAGCGCCCTCTTTTTTTCTATTCTTTCTGAACCTGGTGGCTTTTGCCAAAACCCAGCCTTTTCCAGAGGCTTTTACGCGAAGTCAAAGAGGGTGAGACTGCTTCAAGCTGCATGATGACTCGAGGTACGTCACCCCAAATCAGTCATGAAGACGCTAGGAAATACCTATTTCTTATTTGTAGTCATGGTCCAAAAAAAATGAAACAAAAGAAAGGAAAAGCTGCAGTTACTAACCAGTACCTCAGGCATGCGAGCTTCGGCTCGCAAAAGTAACAGGGACAGGGAGAGAATAGCAACGCCCACCGCACAGAGCAGCGATAGCGAGAAAAGACCGGCAGGAGCTACACTCCACCTCAGTAGTTCCTTGCAGCACCACCTAAGCGGCAATGAGGGCACAGGCCATTGTACTTTAAAGGCGCCAAAACCACGCAAACACACGCATGAGAGAAGAGAACGGGACAGAGCGCCTTTCTTTTATTAAAGCCCCTGACTTGCTAAACGGCCTCACTCATTAGGTGAGTCCCCTGGTTTTTTTTTTTATAACCAGGTGATTTCCGGATGCTGTGCGCATACACAACTAGGATACGTGGGTGTGAGGCCGGAGGCCATCACAACCTCAGTGGGATCACTACACTGGGAGAGAGAGAAGAGAGAAGTTGTTGCCAGGAAGAAAGAAAAGGAAAGTGCACAGGCCTGCCCACTGGCTCAAGCCGAGCCACAATCGCTACCACGTGCAGATAGTAGGAGAGTTGAAAGATGGGATAGAAAGACAGGATAGTAAAGACGCGCTAAAGTCAAGGCCGATCCCGGAGGCAGTGCAATACCGGGCCAACCGGTGGCGGGAGTGAAGCATCCTTCAAACGCTCCGCCACATTTCCAAAAATAAGTCCAATTGGACCCGTAACAAATACTCTACGGGGTCCGGATAATCGCACACTGGGATAGAGTCGAGGTTAGCGAGCTTCCCCCAAGCGTTGGCTCTCGCCCCCGAGGAACCTAGGCTTCAACGAGGGGACGCTTGTACCCTTTGGTGACCTGTGGGTGTCCGGCGGAAAGGAGTCGAACCCCCGTCCTCCCACGAAAGGGTACAAGCGTCCCCTCGTTGGAGCCTAGGTTCCTCGGGGTGGGAGCCAACGCTTGGGGGAAGCTCGCTAACCTCGACTCTATCCCAGTGTAGTGATCCCAGTGGGGTTGTGATGGCCTCCGGCCTCACACCCACGTATCCCAGTGGTGTATGCGCACAGCATCCGGAAATCATCTGGATATAAAAATAAAGAAAACAGGGGACTCACCTAATGAGTGAGGCCGTTTAACCAGTCGGGGGTTTTAATAACAAAAAATAAAAAAGACGCCCTGTCTCTTTTCTCGTGCGTGTGTTTGCGTTGTATTCGCGCATTTAAAGTATAATTACCAGTTACCAACTAGCCCAACAAGAAGTTCTCTTGAGGGCACAGGCGACGTTGCGATGCAGCAGAATGTAGAGCCAGTATAAATTAGGGATATTTGTACATGCAATATCGTGCTTCAAGGTCTGCATGCGCCAACTGCTATTTCATATCAAGCCTTAACGTACGATGAAGTTACGTATGCAATTTGCTTACGTCAATGTGCGTGACTCTTGCATACGTTCAAAGATCGTTTCCAAAACGGCTGCCCCTCGGAAGCAGGACCCCTCGCCTCGGACTGAATTCGTCGTTGTTACTGCTGTTTTCAGCGCGTTCACTGGCCACAAATGGGCCACTGGGCTTTCGCTTCGCCTCATCTTGCCTATAACAAAATATATCAGCGGTAAGTTCGCTTTATTTATTTAGATTTTGCCGCTTCTAGTACAAGAGGAATGTCGTTTTTGTTGACAAAAATCGTTACCTTTGTAACCTATAGATGCCGCCACTGAGCCGAGCATATATCAGTGTTTGCCTGAAAAAAAATAGGAATTCAAAAAATGGCGTGAAATCCCGCAGAAAGGTTGCGTTTAGCCTACGTAAGCGTGTATACGCTTATAGTATGCAGAGAGCGTCGATTTAGGCTCTTTTCTAATCATATCTGCGTACACTGCGAGCGCACGACTATTCGAGAACTAACACGTTTAACACGTTCTCGTGGTTGGCTGCAGAGGGCTCTGTCTTCCGTTGCTCTGCTAGGAACTTATGAGAAGGAGTATATGTACTATCGTGAGTGAAAGTAACACCCCGCCCCCTAGTGTTCCAAACCTTGTCGCTATGCACGAGGCGTTGAGACCGGCGCAGTAGGCCAGCCTCGCGGACTAGTGGTACTGCGTCAGGGGACGTCCCAAGCTTAGCGGCAAGGTTCGGAACACAATGGGGGATTCTTACTTTTCCTCATAGTGCATTATTCGCAAGGCACAAAAAGTAAACAAGTTTCTCTCGCTCGAGCGCAAGTGTCCAGGCACTGTTATATATATGACCGCTGCTACTGCTGCTGCTGCTGCTGTTTTTGTTGCCAGGAAGAATGAAAAAGAAAGTGCACGGGCCTGCCTACTGGCTCAAGCCGAGCCACAATTGCTGCCACATGATAAAAGCAGGAGAGTTAA
The DNA here is from genome assembly GCA_030143305.2 of Amblyomma americanum. Lineage (NCBI taxonomy): Eukaryota > Metazoa > Arthropoda > Arachnida > Ixodida > Ixodidae > Amblyomma > Amblyomma americanum. Next base: position 21,715 of record JARKHS020011917.1, read on the forward strand.
AGAATAGAAGAGCAAAGATAAAAAAAGCGCGCGCTAATATGCCCCGGGCCGATCCCGGAGGCAGTGCAATACCGGGCCGACCCGTGCCAGAGTGTTTCAAGCACTACGCCATATTTCCAAAAAAAGTTTATTATCTTGGGTGCAGATAGGACCCGTATCATATATTAAATCAGATAATCAGATAATCACTGAGCGCAAGCGATTTTTGCCCATATTTACAACGCATAAACAGGAAATGTGTATACAAAGCCGCGGGCACGCAGCGTCAAAGTGTGGGGATCTAAGGGTTTTCGCCGAATATGGTGAGGGCTTCTAGTCGCAGGGGGGTATTTGTTGCTAAGGCCGTCGTCGAGGCTTCAGAAGGTGCGGTTGTAGCGACGAATGTTTCTTCTTTCAATCTTTGCTCTCACATCTCTTGTTATATGTACATATTATGTATGTTCATGGCCACCCACTTCCGCCCAAGACCTTGCATAAGGTCGGCAGTACTTGTAAAATAAATAAATAAGTCTCCTCTGCCTGCACGTCGCCGTGATTGTGGCTTAGCTCGAGCCAGTCGGCAGACCCGAACACTTTACTTTTCATCATTCCTTCAGTCAAAACAACAATGAAGTTCATTTTTGATCAGTCTTCAAAGAATTTTACTAAAGTCAGAGTGAACTTACGTGGAGGACATCTCGCTTGTCACTGTCCGCTGCTGCACGAAGAGGTGGTTTTCGACAGCAGGGCCGAGCTTACAGCGCTCCCTACTTCGCTGTAACTGAGCTGTGCGGTCACAGATGCTCGTTGTGTTTGGGATGCAACGCCATTGCCCTAATACATAATTTGACGGCAGCACAGTCCTCGTTCGTATCAAGTGAACGTTCGTTATAAACGCGGCCACTATAAGTGGGTTCAACTCTAACCTGAGAGAGAAGTGCCCAAACCTGGCAGTTGTGAATAGGCCTGCCTCTCCCACAGACTAATTGCGATGCGCTGTGCTGAAGGGCGCACTTCATTGCCCCAAGGGCACGGTTCTTATCCCGCCACTCTAGAGGAATCTCGCGTGGAGAGAAGCAATCAGAATGCCCGGCGCCATTAATCAGTCGACCAACCCCAAGTCCTCACCTTCTCCGCCCACTCCTTCTCCTGACCATCCCCAACTACCTCCTTTCGAAGCGGCCGTCTTGCCCTTTTCTGAAGCCACTCGATTCCCCTTTAGGGATAAAAGAGGGGCATGCCTTCATTACTGCTGACCATTTGCCGCTCTTTTTTCTTTTTCTTTTTTTTTGGGGGGGGGGGCGAGTGGGTCTCGCTAGACAAATAGCATGCTTGTTCGCGCAGCTACACAACTGAGCAAAGAGCTGCATCTAGAAGTCCAATCTGCAACAAGCAGCAGCCTTCGCGGTGAGAACAAGCGTGAGTCGTAAGAAGAGAAATTAAAGCAACAAAGAAGCTCAAGCCAAACCCTGAGCGACCGCAGGGCCACTGGCCGACCAATGTACAAACAATATAGTTACCACAAGACTTAGGTCTTGAACCAACCGAAACGCTTCTACATGCTTTTCTTCTCATTAAACCCGCTGGCTCTTTCTGTGGCGCAGCTCCCGCTTTTCTGTTTTCTTTATTATGTACTTCATTTGGCTTCTGCGCTCTTCTATCCTCTCTTATTTCGCTCAGTGCCTATTGCTTTTCTTGTTCGTCAGTTGAAGCCCTCGTAACGAGCCTTGTCCGAGCAATCGCTCCGTTTTTCTTTTCTCTTTTCTTGAGTCTTCTTCCCCAGAATGACAACAAGCCAGCCTCCGCTGAGCACGCCTCCCGTTTCATCGCTCTCTGCTGCCGCGCTATCCTTCTCCCTTCAACCAGTTGCCTCCGACAGCCGCCGAGACCTAGCGCCGCTGGCGACGGAGACGAAGGCTAACGAGGGCGTCCGGGCGTCGACTCATTAATCAGGTAATGAGTCGTTGCTTGGCGCACTTCGGGCAACATCTCATTCCGGCTTCCCTCTTCAGCAAACCGGCTTTTACTTTGTTTGCGCCTTGCTTTTTTTTTTGCTTGCCCGCCCAAAGAGGTTAGCTGTATGTGATTCGTTCCAGCACAACAGTGGCAAAGGCATCAGTTTGAGAGCGGCCGTATTTTTGCTCCGGAGAAGCGGGCAGCCATCCGGAGGAAGCCGACCGACAGGAAACAAAACAGGAGGTCGCGCGCGGCTCGGAACATCACTGTGAGTGCCCGTCCACTCGGTGCTCGGTTGGCGGAAAAGGTCAATCCTATATAAAGTGCGTTCCACAGACGCACGCAGGAAAAAAGAGATTGCTTGTAGCTTGCTGGCAAGCTTTCACCATGCTTGACGACACATAACTGAGAGAGAAAGGCGGTTAGGGCAGCTCAATTCACTCACAGTTCTGGTAGAGTAAATTTTTGGAGCAGTGCTTAGATGGTCTTCTACAATTTGGTGCTCCGTTGTTCGACTTTGGGCCTCGCTACTTCGCTTTTCTTAAAGAAGCCAAACCAACTCCATTGCTTGCGTTTCGGCAGCTGGCAGGTATGACCTTTGCCAAACGGACAGGTTAGAAAAGGTTATTAAGTAGCGGAACGAGTGGGGGTTGTCCCACTGTTAGTGGGCGCCTGTTGCGCACCGTCAGGGTAGGGTCAAATGTATTAAGTGGAGGAAAAGAGGCAAGAAGGGCTTGCGGGAATGAGTCCATCCCACTTGTGGTCTCAGGGCCGTGGTGTAGAAACTGACCTTCACCTGTAAACCCTGCAATTTACACACGTCCCTTGTGGACAAAGAGGACCCTTCACTAAAAACGTCCACACCATATCTCTCAACCATATCCCGCGCGTCGAGGGCTCAGCTGCAAGGAAGCCCTACGGTTATGGTCCTAGGAGATAAGTAGGTGTTAATCTGTCGATAGCTTCTAAGATATTCTAGAGCATCAGGGGTGTAATGGAGTCTGACTGCACGCCACAATAGCAGCTCCGGCGACGCACCCAGAAGCCAACATTCTTTCAACAAGGCTGCATGAGTGAAGAAGAGGCGAGGAGGAACAAGAGGGGAAACATTGTTTTCCAAAAAACTAAACACGCTGTGCGGACTGGCAGCGAGCTGGACAAGCAAAACGCTGGGCCTCGTCCAGCTACACATAAGAGTGCTGACTCAGAGGTTATGAACGACGGGCGACGCAGCGAAAATCTTTTCCCTTCGCGATCCACTGGCGCAGAAACTGAGTGCCACTCAGTACCCAGGCTGTCCAACGAGGACAAGTCGCCTGCCGTGTTATATGCCTTGCTCGGTTCCGTTTTCGCTTCGCCTACTGCCGCAGAAAGAGTCCTTTCCTTTCAGTCTACTCGTCCTGGAAAAACCCGGAAAAGGCGTCGCGGCAGCGCCGACGATGCACGTGTAGTTGACACACTGATAAGTCGCTTCAGTTTCTCGGAAGAAGGGATGAGGGCTGTTTTCGTAGAGAAAAAAAAAATGGCCGATAGAAAAGAGCCGACGGTTACTTGGGCACCATGCGGGCACTCAAAATGAAGGATGTTGGCCAAGAGTTGTCCATTTAGCTACGGCTGACTTTTGCGGGACTCTCTAGGGCTGGCAGTCCATCCTGTTGACATAAGAACTTGCTGAGATTGCTGGGCATTCGTTCTAAATGTAGAAGCTACGGTAATGCGCAGTTGGCTCTCAAAGTTGCCGTAACACGGTAACCGCGAAAGGATGATTCGTATTTCTCAGAAATATCGGCATGCGTCTGAAATAGAATGGCGCAATCCTCTCCTGCCTGCATAGCAACCAAGGTGAAGAAATTTCGTATTGTGGGGCTGGAAATCCAAGGAAAAAAATTCAGTCTCTTTTTTACTTTATAATTTTTCTTGGCATTTATGCTGCGTAAAATTTCACAGCGCAATGCAGAATTTTTGGCGATGTGACAGCCAGCACGGAGTTCCTATTTGGTGGTCCAGTCTGCTGCTGTTTGATCTGGTAACGTCTCACCGTACTAGGTGAGTTATCCTACAACGAAAAGTTGTAGGATAACTGAAGAGCTATAGATATAGCTGTAGATATAGATATAGCTTGTCGCTCAAGAGCTATATTCGAAACTGTCGAACTTGTACCAAGCCTGTTTTAATTCGTATTTATTCCTTCAACGTCACATTGTGACGAACTGCGCATTGAGAACCTTATTTTCGTTTTGCTTACTGTTGATTCGGGTAGAGGATCACCTTCAGCAGGAAGCTAGGTCACGCCCGGCATCAGTTCCATTTCCAAGGGACTAAAATTTTACGAAGCTCAATACGGAACCCTGCTTCGCTATGTCCTCCTCTGCATATTCATTGTTACACACGGGGTCTACCGCGAGAAGAAACCACTCTCCTGTAGCGGTTCGACAGCGACCCGATCTGCCTACACGCCGGCATGACTACACAACATATATCGTGCTGCTTGAAATCTGTACTAGCTAGAGTTGTGCCATTCGGGGTGATGTGCCACACAGTCACGCACTGTGCTCGATGTTTTCATGTTTTGAGCGGAGCGTAAAATCTTGCTGCGCGACTTTATGAACCGGAATGTGCGGCTTAACGCCGTTCGCATTGGGCTCCAACATGGCCTAAATTAGAGGCTCGGCCCTAAAGATGTCTTCGATTACACTTGCCTTTCTGGAGAATTAAAAGGTGGCTAATTTTTCAACTTCCACCGGATTTCCGACAGCCGTTGTTACCCTTATGCGTTACCCTTAACCAGCTATCGCTGTTCACTCGAAATTTTAGGAACTTAAGCACCTCTAGCTTTTTCTTGTTAACTTCTCACTATGCCACTAAGATCAACTGTCAACATCACTGATGCAAAGATAATCCCCCCCGTATGTTTCTGCGGTCAAATATATAGTTAGAGACGCCCGGCACTGCACCAACTGACCGGTGTAGGCCTTTCTATTGTATTCGCGCCCTTTTGGATCGTTTCTGTCCAGAATGGTTCCGTTTGTCTGAGAAGCGCTTAGTCGATGCGAGATATGACGAAAGCCTTTTTACGCGGATTTAGTCAAGCTGAAAGAGAAATATTGCTTGTTAGATACACCTCTGCAATGGCAGTATAAGATGGCGAACCTTTCAAGTAGTCGAATATGCGTCGGAGTTTCTGCGTGAAGGTTGAGCCTGCAAGACTTGAACAAACCTAAACCCACAAGACTATCGATTTTTTTCTGCTGTTTATGTGTCTGAGACAGTAGCAACCTGCATGATATGGTGCAACAAAGCATCATCTTGGCCTAAAAGATGATGAGATTTTGCGAGTGTATGCAAGAGGCCTATTATTTTTATCAAACACATCAATGATATCGGAGACTTCACTGCACATTGTGCATGTCAGCACCGCTACAAGCCAGTCCGCAGGAATATACGGCGCAACGCTGTGAGGTAGGACGTCTCTTACCGTAGGTTCGTCGACCCGGTTCTCCGAATCAGCTATAAAACTAAACTTTACTACGATATTCTAAATGGTGCGCTATTCGAGGCAATGCTTTACATGTCAGTAGTCTGTAGAAGTTTTGTCCTCTACCTACTCTGAAAAATAAATCATGGCATTTCATCTGACTCGCTATAAGTAAAAATGCACCAGCTCGATATGCGACTGTGAGACCTTTAGGTAATAGTCTTTGTTATTAGCCTTATGGATTTTTGTCTTATAGATGATGGGACAAAAACCATGCACACGTGTGCTGGTTCTTTTTCTTTTCGAGGAAGAAGAAACGCTGTGCAGGCAAGCTCTTTGTTGAGCAAAGCTCATTGCGTTACCGCTGCGTCCTCCTCTTTCAAATATAACAATGGGTACAGAGCGCGCAGAGGCATCTCGGAACATACAACAAGCATCTTTTGTTATCTTCCACTCATCACTAACTGCCGCTCCGTCAAATTCCACCAGGACACAATGGACACCAGTTGCCTGTGCAACCTTCACAGAGGTTTTAAACTGCTGCACTCGTTGCAAAGTAAATATGCCGCTCAAATTCACAGCCTTAGTGGAACGCCAGGTAGGCTATCTCCTAATGAAACCTTTTCCTTCTTGCTTTTAGATTCCTAAGCTTAGTGTCTGCAGTCGCTCTCGTAATTTTATGCTCAGTGAATATGTAAAGTAAAATGTTGGTGCTAGGCGCATACTTGATGTCGGAATATTTTGGAAGTGGCTTGAATCAGTAGCCCTCTTGGCTGTGCTTCCACACGATGTCCCATAACATATACTTGCTCATTGTGAATGCACATCTAAGCCAGCTCTTTTTTGCTTTGATGTTCATAGCAGAGAGATGGCAGGTAGATAGGTTTCGTGACAAGACCAGATGAAGTGAAGTCATTTTGTCCAAACGCTGCCAAGCCCCTGAGCCTTCCCCCTTCCTTTTTCTCTTTGTGTTGGATAGATGTCAGACATTCTTTGATATGATTAATTAATTAGGGCTTCAAAATCTGTTGCGTTGATGTTTGGCACAGAATTAAAGCTTCTGTTTGCCTAGTATCGCAACCACAGTAATATATATGCTGAAAACCGCTTATTAAATTGAGCTACAAAATCTTTCTTGCACTTGCCAAGACGCGTCTGTCTGACGAATTAACATTTCTTTCCAATAAAATAGCCCATTCTTTCAATCAATAAAATACTACATGAGCGTTTTTCGCACTGAAGGGCAATACTTTCTGGTGGACCATGTAGTATACAACTGACAGCGAGTTTCAGTCATGTGTTGTGGTTCTAACGCACTACAGCCTTTCGGCACATATGTGCAAAAAGATTTAGCGCCATCAAATTAGGCAAAACATGTAGACCTTTTTACATAAGAAATAGCGAGTGGACAATTTGGTCGCTCACAAACACTTTAAGTACTGCTAAGTGTCATTGAGTTTTGTGGGTCCTTCTTGCAAGGAGACATCAAAACCAGCAGACTGTAGAAATACTGATCTCGGTTATTACTTTGGGCGGTTGGAACAGAAGCAAAGGATATTCTGACTCCTTTGTGATCTCTTCTGTTTGCGAATCTCTCTTTCGAAAGCGCCCAAAAGAAGAAACGTCAGGCGATTAAATGTATATTGACTTGAGCGAAAGGGGTCAATACTCGGATTCATTAGTCATTCAACAAAATATCGTAATCTCGAAATGGCCTCCGCTGCAACCTTACCTACGCTCACAGACTCCATCGGCACTATAAAACTGATTTATGGCCAACACTCATCATAAATCTGGATGTTGCCCGTCCAAGAGATGCTGATATTGATAGAAATGTGCACGTAGGCATTTAGACACTATATTTCAAAGACTGGCGGTCGTTATGCACTCCTGATATCTATCTGTATTCTTGTTTCGAGTAGCACTTACGGCATAATTTATGAACTTCACTGTTCGACAGCTTCATATTCAGTCATCTTCGTTTGTCTACATTAATATGTGCGCAGTGTGGGAGTGAAGCTTTAGTTCATCTAGCTTCTAACTCAGCTTGAGTTTTTGTTTCCTCTATTTTGAGGCAGGTCTACTTTCAGTGCCAAACTCTCCGCCATCCATTTTGTTTGTTTGTTTGTTTTTCTTTTCGCCTTGTCGATATAACGGTGGCTTGGATCATTGTGTGAAGCGGATATGTATGATAAACATATTTGAATGTTTATTCATACTATCAACAAAAAAAGCCTAGCAAGCATTAGCAAGAATTAACAAGAGTTAACAAGAGCAACAAGGAGAAAGAACTCGTGCAGATAAGTAAATAAGCAGGCAGTAAATTTAAAAGATTTTTGCAGAAAATACAAGTAAGCAGTTGCAAAATGCTAAGTGACGCAGTTAGACACACACCATTAGAAAAACACGCCCAGAAGTTCAGCATGTTTAACGCCTAAAACCTTAGTATGAACGCTAATCGACGCTTTGTGTTTGCATTCTCACTCTTTATATTTCACATCTGAATGTTTATTTTTCACATCTCTCTTTTTGTTGTAAAGTATCGGGCTGACGATTCTTTGAGACGGCAGTAATGCCTCGAAGCTTCTCACTTTTGTACATTCCTGCCGGAAGCCGCCGGTAGGCGGCATTATGACTTCGTGACGCGAGATGCGACCAGTTTTATCTCGAATGATTGCAGCCGCACGCAACTGCTTCTACACTGTTCGAGATTGTTTTAGGTGCTTTTGAAGCTTTATATCGCGTGTTCTCAGCCAGCTTTAAATGCTCTATATTTTGCACATAGGCCGGCTCTTGTCTGAGTCATTTTCTTCTTCGTCATTTTCGCTGAGTCATCCTTCGTGTGGCGTCTCCCTCTTCTCTCGTACAGGTGCAGAGGTTGAAGGAGAGAGAGGAAGAAGGTCAGGGTGACTGTTCACAGGTGGCAGGTGTAGAGAGGGAAATCTACCTAAACACCACCTAGCAGGTGGAGGCTTCAAACAGACAGTTTTCGCCTTTACTGCACTCCTGATGCTAGCACATTGAATATAAGAAGCTGAAACGCCAGAGTGAAGGTCAGGCATAGCTAGTGGACATGGCAAGAGGAAAAATCGACAGAGCGAAATTTTTAAACCTCTTCTCTTGCATTGTCAACGAAAAAGAAAGTGAAGAGTAAAAAAAACGGGAATAGTAGGGTGAAAGCCTTTTTCCAATGGAGCACCCAGGGAACAAGAACGTTTGGAATGGTCGCCAGTTTGTAAAAAAAATAAAAGCAACTAACGCTGAGCCGCTATTGCGAATGATGTAAGCGCCATCTTAAAGTCCTCCGAGGCAATGAGAAGTGTCTGAGAAGTGCGCAGCACCCCGCGCTATACCCCCTCACTGCCTCCGCCATTTCTTTCTTAGCTCACTGCGTCCGAATTCCTCACCAGCTTTCCTGTTCATTTTTATCACTTTCCAGCTCCATTCTCCACGTATGCACCCCATTAGTGGACATCTTACATAATGTTCTTTCAACCCTACGGTTAATTCTCAGTGCGTGGTGTACTGTCCTTTGCGCCGGTGCATATTCCCCTTTCATTATTTCCCTTGTCCTCTGGGTTCCGGTGATATATTGCCTGTTTTTGTTTCATCATGTCAGTGACTGTAAGCCGAGAATTCTGGCCAAGATGCGATCGCATGATTGAAATCTTCAGTTTTGAGTCTTTACCAAATCGGTAGTCCTCGGCTTCCGGTGACAGCTCATTCTTCGCATATGGAACATTTTTATCATGAGTTGCTCGTGCCTGAGCAAGCGAACACTTTCATTTTTTAGCGCTTGTAGTAGAGAGTTATCCTCATTCGGAGAATAAGAGGAAAGACAAATTGTACTAATTACCGCCCTTCCGTGGAGCACCTGGACCACACCTGCCAGGAGGGAATGAAGCAGGAGGTGAAATAGTTAAGAGATTAATACGTTTCGTTTAGCGCCTAAAGCTAGCGCTACCGCTTACTGCATACCCCCCCCCCCCCCCCCCCCCCTTCCAGTGAGCATGCGCAGATGGGCGCCACCTGACTGGCACGCTCCTGCCAACAAACAGCCTCGCCGAAGTGACATCCTCACCACAAGAAATTTTTTTGTATATTTGTCCTCTGCCATTGAGTGACAACTGATGCAGTGTGCTACAACAGCTAGGCAGTGCCTAGAAGCGTGCTAGAAACAGAGACGCAATAACGCGAACTGAATACAACACGCCCCAAGCTGCCCTGCAAATAACAACAGAACAGCAAACTAAATAACGCGCTTTGAGGGGAGCTGCATGCGCAAAAATGCACGTTGAAATAAGAAAAACAACACAGCCCTTCTAGGGAAGATAGGCAGCATGGTCAGCGGAGAAGAAACAGCTTTCATTTTGGTACTACCCAACCTTCCAGTTAAGCACCCTCCGTTCCGCTGCCTCCTATACTGCTCCTGTTTTGGAAGCCTAATGAGGCGATGTTTCCCTTCTCCTGATCAGGAGTCTCGGCACCACCTTGCACCACAGAAGAAGCGTCAATGCAGGCTGCAAGAGAGAAGGATAGTGATAAAGAGAGAACTGGTGGGAGGAGGCGAACGTTCCAGTAGGCTTTATGGGAACACTGTTGACAAACGGGGCATTGCGCGGCGGTTCCCGCAATTTGCGCGGGCCAAATGAGGGGGCGTGTGGTGTTCCCGCTTGGGTAGACCAAGGAGATGTAGGCACGGGAATCGATGTAGCCACGCTGCTGTTGGGTCTCCGCGTAGCCAACTAAGCTTGTCGTAACCATGCCACAGCGAGCTGCTACGCCAAAGCACGGCGATAAAGCTAGAAATGGCTTTGGCGGCTTTCGGGAGCGGTTTGACGCTCGCGCCCGCAATTAACCCGACCAACCGAGCGGAAATTATAAAATGCGTACATATTGCTCCGGGCTCCCAGAATCCTCCCGCGCCGCTATGTCGAATACGTCACATAGCGAACATCGTGAGCGCGCGATCTAGAAAGGTGCATAGAAACCGCAGCAATTGCGCAGGGCAACCATGGGTGGAAAATGCGTTGGCCGTAGCCTGGGGTAACGTACAGGCGCGGAGGTGATGAGATTGCGGCTTCGGCTAGCCGGAAGTAATTTGACCAAAACGAAGTCTACCATATCGACCGCTCGGGTTGCCAGGTGTACGGTTCGTGTGTGTAAACATGCATTACCACCGGCGCGTAAGCCATTAGGCTTGCGCACAAAGTGTAAGGCAGATTTTTCCCAGACTTCGTTGTGCAAGTGGATTCACTACGTGCCTCTCGCGTACCTGTGTGAGTACGCAAGAGTGCTTTTAACCACCTGACAACAGCCTAATCACTTTCCCATCCGAACAACTCTGGCGTTGCAATTAAGCCACGCGTGGTTTTGTGCAGATATTCAATATAAATCATGCGTTTGCCCACTTCTATTATTCAATAACAAACTTTTACAGCGGTAGCTGTCAAGGTTACATTTCCCGTTTTTGCTCTGTACGTGTAAGCGTAACATAGGATCAGCAACGTGTCGCGCTGATTGGCCTGAACACAATGACGTCATTCGTGACGCCTCGCGGCCTTCTCCAGAGCTTTCGCGGCGCTAATGCACATGTAGCAGCACCAACCCACGTCCTACAACCCCAACCAGAGTTACTTAATACTCCGACTAGCATCGATCGGAGTTCTGCGCCACCACATCTGTCGCTGGAATTATCATTGCTACCAGCGTAAGCGCTTGGTTAATTTCTTTCTTGCGGTCCATGCTAGGATGCGAAGCAGTTAGTTGACAATGCACCCGCTGTGAGGCAGTGCTTTCGGAAGACGGTCGAATTACTCGAATTTTGTAGCTTGCGGCCAAAACAGAAACAAATTTTCATCAATTTTTAATTCCGTCGATAATAAGACGCTACTCAAAAGACGAAGAGGTGAAAAAAAGTTCGGAGATTGCCCTGCAAAAAACCAGGAAAGTGGATTGGCAGGAAATCAGTGACGTAGTTAAAATGGTGGAGCTGAGCTTTAGTTTCTACAAAATAAGAGAGGAGGGCTGTCATGTTGCTCCTGTTAGGAGTATGAGGAGAGTTCCAAGGTATGCCTTTAAACTACCTCAGCATACTCATGCTGGCATCTGCTTTGAAGTCTTTTGACACCAGGCCACTCTCGGAGGATCTGATCCTCGGGGCTTGGCCAGAGGGTTCGATAACTGTACAGGTAACGCGAGCGCTCTCACGCTTTTTAAGAGCCACGGGCCTTGCCCCGCGTTTTTGATGTAAGAAAGTGTGCCTTGTTTTTTTTTTTCATCTGCACCCTCCCATCATCATCATCATCATCCTCATCCCCCATCGTGACCTTCTTTTTTCTCCTCTTCCCGTTCCCCAGTGCAGAGTAGCAGGCCAGATATTTTTCAGGCCAACTTTTCTGCCTTTCCAGTCAATAAACCCTATCTCCCTCCCTCTGTCCCTCCCCCTCTCCCCTCTCTCTCTCTCTCTCTCTCAACATGCATTTTCTATCGAAGCTTTGTATTGAACCTCCTTCCGGAGGAAGATTTTTTTTCTTTCTTATTCCTGCATAAAGTCAGAATCACTGGTTTTTCATATCTTAGGATTGTTTATTCATTTTTCGCCTTGTTAGTTTTCTCTCCCTGCCGGTCTTCGGAACAGTTGCAGGTTAATGTATGCCCAGTCGTGGACAGAATTACAGGGGTCATGTTCCGGCTTCACAACTCTTCCTTCACGTGGCGTAACGGGAACGGAAAGGTTTTCTGCCTTTTTGCACAAGTGAGCAAGTGGTGTTTTCTTTCGTATGTATCAAACACCCATAATTTTCGCTCGGCACCGCGTTAAAAATGCTTGACGACCAAGGCGTGGTTTACATTCTTCAAACAATATTATCATCTTGCTTTATAACTATTGTTTGACGTACAGCTACCAAATAAAAGATGAATAAAACGATATTTTGCTCTTCTTAAAAACCGTACACCAAAGATGTCTACATTGTATTGAACGTGTGCCAGTGCAATGAACTCACTGGCTACACGAGCCACGTGCTCGAAGTTCCACGGGACAAACTGTCATCTAGCAGGTTACGATCTTGATCCGGGGAAGAACTCTTTCTGCCAGAGCTCAAGCCACGAGTGATGGTGTGCAGGTTCCAACAAAACCCAGGCAGGCCGCAATAAGCAACTTCTTCTTCCTGTGTTTTGGAGCCTTGCTGTGACACGAATGACACAAGTGCCCTACTGCATGGCTTAAAAGCACGGCCCTCGTAACACCCTCACTCCTTATAAAGACTTGATTTCCACGATCACTGAGGCCGTTTCCAGTTTAGCATTGCTGCGTTGGAACGGAGAGAGGCAAGCGCTCCAGCTGAACGGGAGTGTTGCGGCAAAAACGCAGTCAGATATACAGATCTTAGACAAAAACGTTTCCCGGGGACTTTGTGCGAGAGTATACACCGTGCAAGCGGAACGCACACACACGCAAACGTAGATGAAAACACAAGTGCAGGCGCACACAACGTAAAACGTCTCAAGGCACACAATCGTGCTCGTGGGTGGGAATATTGAGTCACCGTGCCCGCAACAGCATAGCAGCTGGGTGAGAACAAAGCCAGGCGGAGAATATCCGGAAGGGCGCAGAGAAGACAGAGGGATAAAGTTAACATGACCCGTATAGAAGAAGCTCCGGTTCTTCCGCTAGGCTCCACGTGGTCCATTTCTTGGGGATCAGCGAGGACAAGGTGAGCTCAGGACTGGTTGAGGGTACACGAGCGGAAAAGGGCAGAGCGATCGGGGATGGGTCAGTGTACACGGTGTGGATTCAATACGCCGCACACACATGCTTCTCCTGTGGTGTGCTCGAGAAGAAGAGAACACCGTCGAAAGCAAAATACGAGAAATAAAGACCGAGGGACAGTGGAAGAAAGAAAAGGGGGATCAGTGCAACAGCGGACCCTGGATAAGCACGCAATGCAGCTGTAGGCTCACACACCCTAGGAGAGGAAAGAGGCGGGCGGTCGTGCGGGGCAGCCGAGCCACGCGATGCTTGGAAGATCGGACCCGGAGTCACTAGGCGGCGCATGCAATCGAGCTCATCTCTCCGCGACTCAAGAACGATTGGCATCGCGCCCGAAAGGTGGGGTGCAAGGGGGCTCTGCGTGCTAGCAAGAGGAGGGCAGGCAGGCGGGCAGGAACAATAAGCTGCCGCCCCGAAATCCTCGGATGAGGAGGCTTCCCCTATACGCTGGCATGCCTAGTCGTGCTCGTCCCCCCCCCCCCCCCTCCTCCCCTCGTAATACCGGAACTGGCGTGTTATCGCTGCCGCAGATGCGAGGAAATACAAAAATATACTACAGTGGGAAGCGTCCGAAGCGTCGGTTGACACGCCATCCCCACGTTGGACGCCTATCGCTTTGCCACATACCGCGTAAGTCCCTTCGTGCTATCAACGTCGGCGGCGGAGAACTAGTCGTTGTTGTCACCCTCCCTTGCGTCCAGCTCCGTCTGGAGGCCTCTCTGTATGCGGTTGTTTTTGCTTCGCAGATCTTGTGTGTAGCAGCTCTCTAGCTCTGTATCGCCAACTATTGTACGGCTCAGAATGCTTGTTGCTCTCTGACTTAGGATGTCAGGGCGACGGAACTCATAACAAGGGCAGGTTAGCTGACGGGTCTGTGATGTTGACATGGCTTAGTCGAGAGATGTTTGGCTTTACACTTATCACCTTCACGCAGATCCTACTTCACGTGCATTGAGGAAAAACCATCGCTCGAGGATGCTTTTCTCGTCCGCTGTCTTAGAGAGGCGCCGTTTAACCAGTACCCCTACTTCGATTACCTGGTAACTAAATATTTTTCATTTCTTATTTGCTCAGCCGTATCTTAAAGGGGAGAGGATTCCAACAAGGAAGCGGGCCGAAGTAAGTGTTTAATAATAATAATAATAATTGATTTTTGGGGAAAGGAAATGGCGCAGCATCTGTCTCATATATCGTTGGACACCTGAACCGCGCCGTATGGGAAGGGATAAGGGAGGGAGTGAAAGAAGAAAGGAAGAAATCGGTGCCGTAGTGGAGGGCTCCGGAATAATTTCGACCACCTGGGGATCTTTAACGTGCACTGACATCGCACATAAGCGTTTGAGAGTTGGAAAACTCTGGCGCAAAAAGGTTCTGAATTGTTCGTGTATCTTGTAACTCACGCGAGTGTTCTGTTACCTAAACGAAGCAGGAAAATACAAAAAGAAAACGTACACCGCGCAGTGTTGCCGTACGTGATGGCGGGCTGAACGGGAGGCAAGCTCCACGTCGGAGCCAACAAATTGATGAAGCAAGAAATATATTTTTCACGCTATACGAACTCACCTTGGACAAAATTTCAGGTTCGTTTCCCGGTTGGTTCCACCTTCCACTTGCATTGTGCAGTTTTGTGGTGTTTTCTACTCTTTGCGGTACACCTTGCTCCCAGGAAAGTACTCGCCTTAAACCTTCATTAGAGAGCCTCTCGTGGTGTGTTCAGGAATACCTCAATCAATAAATCAAAACCTAAATCAACAAATCAAAACGGCGACTGAGGAAACAGTCCTACTACTGGTTTATTCAAAATTGACCCAAGAGTTAACAAGCACGGTGCTTTCGGGCGAGTGGGAAAGCGGGGATCGCGTTTGTAGGTTATCCGTGATAACGCGCAAAAAGTTAGCAAAACAAAACAGATGAGACAATGCGATATAGTTGATGAACAGAACATTTCATTATTTTTTTCTTGCATTTATTTTGCGCCTCAGAACCAGTGGCTTTACAGAAGGGGAGTGGTAGAAAAAAAGAGAGATACATATCTAAAACATAGAAAACGTAATGCACTGTAGAAAATATATAACATTAATAAGACCCTGAATATACAATGTCAGCACAAGCAGCGCGAAAAATTTGGTTGTCATTACTATTCACGAGTTGTGCAAGAAGGTGGTTCCATTCTCGTGCAGTACGGGGTATGAATGATTGAGGAAAACATGCTGTTCTTGATGCTTCAATCGCAACTTTGTGGGGATGGTCGATACTGTTTGGTATGTACAGACGGGAATGTATGAAAGTATGGCGCAGTGTGGGATGATGGTAAAACTCTTGAAAAAGGTTGAGTCGGAAACTTTTTTGACGTAATTCCTGTACAATGCCAAGGGAGAGAAATGCGGAAATCCGAGGAAATTACGTCCAAGGCCGCAATCATTTCTGACAAAGATCTGAAGTGAACCAGATTTAATGGCACCAGCAAGCTTTTTATCCTCAAGGAGGTAGTCTAACTGAAACACGCTACGTTCTTAAAAAAAAGGAGAAACGAGCCCAAAAACTGAGAAGTGCGATTAAAAAAGTCATACTGCAGAAGAAAAAAGAATCCGGAGACAGAGTTGAGCAGAATGAACCACACGTGGCGGAAAACGACGTTGTACAAAAGGACGAGGTCGTTACGAGCGTCAGAGGGATTCCCTAACGGCCGCCCCAAAATGGTTTGAGCAGTTAACACGACGTCGCCCTTAGTGACACGGCGGTCATTTGCTTTTCCATCGCTGTGTTATGCGCTGTTAGAACTTTGTACTTACTTGGCCTGGCTGCTGGAAAAAAAGACATCTAGACAGTTCTCTAGAGCATGAGCACGCGGAGAAAGCGCAGACTGAGGAGAAAAAGAAAGGCAGCAGCAGACTGAAAACAACAGGAAGGAAAGGCCGGCCATGTGTCGAGAATGCGACAAGATACTTGAAGCGCAGTGTTCTACAGTCAGCCGTAAGGGTAGGAAAAATGAGTTCTATAGCGTTCAGAAACAAGGGCACAGACAGCGCATGCGCAGACATTCACCTTTCGGTATTCCGGCATATGAGTAGCTTTTTTGTGATGTGGGCGCATGACAAGAATTCAATGAAAAAATTAGGAGGACGCTAAAGCTTCGCTTTAATAGAGGCTATAGCGCCTTTTCATTTTTTTTTTCCTTACGGGACCTCAGGTAGGGACCTCGTCAAGTTCCCCGAGCTTTTAGTTCGGCACTCAGCCTTTTCAATGGGAATAGAAGTTGATTGATTGATTGATTGATTGATTGATTGATTGATTGATTGATTGATTGATTGATTGATTGATTGATTGATTGAGGACTGATTATTCATCCAAAACGACATTACCGATCTAGGTAATCGACTACATTCACAATTACCCATCACGTTCCTGATTACCAGTCACCAACCACAACCATTAACTACTAATCACTAATGATTTTCTCGGCTATCTAGGTCGCTAGGCAAGGTAATCTTGGTATTTTAGGCCTTCTGCCTGTAAGATTGCTACTGTAGTATACATTCATTCCGAAAGCCATTTTTTGCTGCTTGACAGTTCTCTATGCGTTTGTCTGTTTCGCCACTGCTGTAGCGATGTTTATTAATGAATGATGGCTTCGTTAGAGAGGGTGCTTCGTCTGCCTCCATCTGCTTCTGCTGGTAACATTTCGTAAAAATTATGACCCAATAGCGACTATTCTATAATATGTTCTGTATTAAGAGTGAGCACTTGTAACTGTTCCCAATATCAATGACACATTTCGCCTTTGTCTAATGTCCGCCACCACTGACACTACTAGGAAGAAAAAAGAGTATCATACCCCTGGAACCCTACTTTTCAATTTTACTCATCAAGTGCACTGAAACACCCAGTTTACAACACTTTTTTTTTCAGGTAGTGTGATCGATCTGTACGTGTATTCGAACACACAACAATACTTATTTATTTGGCAAAACCAGACGAATCAGTTGAAATTCAATAGTCAGTTTTATTAATGGACATACGCGAAGTGTTTCATTTACTGTTATAGTCTTTCATCATGTCGTCTCAGAGGCATCTTTTCGGAAGCTGTAGCGCTGTCGGGAAAGTGATTTTCCCGCTCGAAAGAAACCCGCGAAATTAGGCTGCCTCCAAGCAGCTGTCGTAGGCTTCAACATCTAACGCTTGAAAGCGCCCTGTCGTCGGCCCCTGTTTACGAAAGGGCGCAGTAGCAGTGACTATCCAGAGCGGGCGAGCATGCCTGGTATTTTTCTACGATGTTTCCTGGCCTTTCGACATTCAACTGAAAAGTTATACAGAAAAAAATTAGGTGTTTTAGAAATTGCGCGTCAGATTTGGTTTCGAGTGCAGTTGAAACGCGTCCTGAGTGAAATTTTCTCCCCATATCCATAGGCGCAAATTTGAGAGATTTAACGAATTAATAACATTATAGCAGGCAAAACAGAATCCTTATTACTTCATAGGCTATGGAAAATTAGTGCACAGTTTTCATTCCGACGAGGCGTGCAGGTTGCATATTTCTTTTCTACACTTGGTCCATGTCACCAATATAAATCCCACTGCTGTCTGGAGGGGTTGCAATGTAAACGCACCAGTTATCTCAAACACCCACCCACTCTAATTATTTTTGTGTTGTTGTCGCCTATTTCGAATTTTCCTCTGAAACAAGGAGACGTGTGGGATTAAAAGTAAGTTCCATCGCATCCTAGCCTAAATAGTTTTTTTTTTTTTCAGGTTCGCGTGTTACTCCTCATTCAAAGAGCTGCGCTGTACAGCAATCAGCGAGGCTAGAAGAGCGTGTAGGCGAAACTCAAAACTTTTCGCTTTGCGCCGTGTGTTTACCTGAGCCCGCAATTAACGGCACAGACTGCGGCCAGCGCTGGGCCTCTATTCTCCACTTCCACGACCCTGCTCTCATCAGCAGCAATTTTCTCGAGGAGTTGAAATGAGGTTTCGTGGTAAACTTTAATAACTGGAAAAAGCAAACACGGGAGGAAGATTGGACGCTCTCTGGGCCAATCCTGTTTCTTCTTTTTAGAGTGTTCCCGCCCCTGTCGTCTCGCTTCTGTGGTTCTTTCACTCACGTATATCTGCTCGCTACTCCGCAGTAGCCGTCCCACTTTTAATCCGCCAGTGTTGATTACTTCTTCATTTAATGCTTGCAATTTGTGACCGACGCTCTCGCAATCAATGGGATGCTCATCTCGATCGCCGGACGAATAAGGAAACAATGAGATTCTGCTTTCTTTGCAGCCTGCCTTTGACCAGGAACACGAAGGAAAATGTGATAAGCTAACGTCCCGAACAGCTAGTGCCGCCTCTTCATCGAGCGTTGCAGTAAATACTTGCGCCTTTCGGTGCAACTGTCTTATTCAGGAAGGGAGCGCGAATGAGAAAACAATTTAGGGCCATTTCTTGCCCTGACAGATACTGATACTGATAGCTGCTGCAACCTGAGGAGGCCCCTGCCCCTTTAAAGTAATCTTTAATAGAAATGAGCCGTGAAGCAACTTAACGTAGAACTTGCAGTTAACATTTGGTAGACAGACGAAAAAGAAAGTACCCAAGACACATCAGGTGAGGAATAAAATATTGGATTGACAATGTGCAGGTACATATTTTTAAGAAAAATGAATGACATGACGCATCAAAAGCTTAGTGCTGCCACAAATTAATAAATAGCGATGCAATTGTTCGGAGTTCTCAAGAAAAAACGAAAATAAAAGTGTAAAAGTATTCCGAATCTAAGCATCAGGCGCTGCAAGGCGGAGAATTCTGTTCTAAGGAAAGTTCAGTTCTTCGAAGATATCTGTAGAGGAGAAGGTTGCACAAAATTACCCTTGCGTTAAGGGCGAAGAAAGCCCGCAGTTGGTGTGCAATTCGTCGTGTCGAAGCCTTTCGCACTGGGACGTACAGCAAAGATGCCCTGTTTCTCCTACAACCCGCCGCGGTATCTCAGTGGTTAGCGCACTCTGCTACTGATCCGGAGTTCCCGGGTTCGAACCCGACCGCGGCGGCTGCGTTTTTATGGCGGCAAAACGCTAAGGCGCCCGTGTGCTCTGCGATGACAGTGCACGTTAAAGATCCCCAGGTGGTCGAAATTATTCCGGAGCCCTCCACTACGGCACCTCTCTCTTCCTTTCTTCTTTCTCTCCCTCCTTTATTCCTTCCCTTACGGCGCGGTTCAGGTGTCCAGCGATATATGAGACAGATACTGCGTCATTTCCTTTCCCCAAAAAACAATTATTATTATTATTATTATTATTATTATTATTATTATTATTATTATTATTATTATTATTATTATTATTATTATTATTATTATTATTATTGGCTTTATTCTTGTTTGTATTTTGCTATATGCTGTACTTGGCTGTTATCGGTCGTTCATTCTCTTTGTTTATTGTTTCATTAGTTATTTATATGTCTGTTGCCTGTTCTAGCTGTTTTCATTTACCGCTGTTCTCGCTGTTTTCTTGTTTTCGCTTTTTTGCTTCATGCTTGCTGTCACGCCTAGTTTATATGTCTTTTTTTTTTTCTATCGCCTTGACTGCTGCGTTACCTCCCCTGAGTGTCTTCCTTTGTAGTGAAATAAATTTACATTTTGTGTGTGTGAATGGTGTACCAGCACCAAGACCTTTGGGTTGTTCCTGGGCACCGAAAAATAAAGATTTATTGATTGATTATGATTATTATTATTATTATTATTATTATTATTATTATTATTATTATTATTATTATTATTATTATTATTATTATTATTATTATTATTATTATTATTATTATTATTATTATTATGCCTCGTACATGCTTGCAATCTAGCCATCCCTGAAGATATTTACTTGATATCCCCACATTGGCTAATTTCTTTACGCATGGCCATGTTTAGCTGCACAGGTGATCTGACCATTATAACAGATGGGACCAGATGAGGTCTTTGACCGCACCTTTAGTAAACGAAAATATCTTTTGCCATGGCGCTCTTTGGCTGCGTATCTCCTTGCGCCTTAAAAAATTATTATCATCATCGTCATTTAAAAATAAAATACGAGCGCCAGGAAAAACATTCTAAAACCTCTTTCACGGAGCTTTCTCGCTCTACTCTAAAAGCGCAAGTTCACGGTTTCCTTGTAGAAACCTATAAAGGACAGGACGACCACGAAGACATCGCTGATGACGAACACGCATGCCAGTTATTACATTTGTAGAAAAGGCATTGCAGACAGCACATGCGTTCTGCACTGGTGGGTCTCTCCTTGTACTTCTCTTCACAGTTGGAATTGCAGAGACCACTGTGGATGAACCCCTCTTAAAAATAGAAAACCAACAGCTCCGAGCGGAAGGCGCTTCAGGGCTCTATTTAAACGGACACTGATAAAACGCTGGCCTAGACCATGCACCGGAGCCAAGCTTACCGGCTCAGTGCATTAATAAGCGAAATCTGGTTTAACTTTAGTTAATTCATTTAGGTTATTCCTGCTTCCCGTCCATTAAACCATATCTCTCTCTTCGCTCTGCTTGCTTTTTTCTTCCTCTCGCTGCTGTAAACATAGAGAGAGGGAAATTTGTTTCTCCACTTCACCACCTGCCATGGTTCGAAAGTGGAGGCCCTTGAATTAAATTAGAGTAAATTAAATGTGAAGCCTTGATAACCGGCGGTGTTAACCCTAGGAGAACACGATTTCGAGAGGAGGTAAGGGTAGCAGGAGCGGCAGACAGTTAGGTGGGCGGATGAGATTAAGAAGCTTGCGGGCATACGGTAAGCGCAGCTGGCAAAGCACAGGGTTAATTGGAGAGATAAGAGAGTGGCCTCTTTCCACCAGTGGGCATAGTCAGGCTGATGATGATGAAATTGAAATATTGAAAGTAAATGCACTCGGCAATTCAGGTATTCCGGCTGACGCTCTAGATTCCACAACAGGATGGAGTGCTTTGTTGCTAAACTTAATTCATAACAGCTTTCGGTGTAAAAATATCGTCGGACGAACCCACAGAGTACTTTTGGAAGCGGCTGGCAGTGATTTCGCTTATCTGGATTTTATTTCACTTGTTAGATCTTAAGGAGTGGATATTTCGTGAAAAAAATTATTTTCTTCATTGGAAAATGGTAATGCAGCAAAGTTGAGAAGCATCAAAATATCCGCAGTGTTCCTTTAAACACGGACATGTCGGCTCTCCAGCCAGGTTTGCCCGAATGAAATTGTTGCTGCTATGCGAAAATTCACATTTATACTCAGCTTTTTTTCTCCTGAGTTGGCAGAACGTAGTGAATGACATCTTTCTACCGCGGTGTCCTAGACACCGTTTTAAAGAAGAGTAAAAGGGCTGGCACAGCTCAAAACAAAGCTATTGAAGTACTTTGAGATTTAACACACGCTTTAGGTTCTCACCACGTATGTGAAATATGAGAACAAACGTTCATGTTAGAAGCTGAGCAAGCATGAAGCCAAGTGCACTGTCGACTTCGTTGCTGGTGCACTAAAGTAGCGAGCGTTGTTCGTATGACATCTTGCGAAGCAGTGAAATGTGTTTTTCCTGCAGTCTTTGTCTCGAGTACACGGGCTCTTATCCCGAAATACGTTCTAAAATTTGTTAGTTCTGATCCAAGAATGAAACCTAAACCTATAAACACATATTCCTATTCCCGAGAGGTCTGGGTGGCCCGAATGTCGCTCCTCACCCGCCACTAAATGGGAGGAAAGCATGCATACCATCAGCATATTAATATTCTGAACTCTGGCCGCAACGCACGACTTTGTCACCGCTCTCCCTCAGGGGCGTTTTCGAACCTGAGTTTCCGTACTCCCATACAATAACACGCATAGCCCGTAGGACGTCATTCCACTGTGTCGCTTCGTGAAGCGTTGCCATAGTGTTTGCCAGCTAGAAGGCAAGCAAGATTTTGCCACAGGAAGCATACGCATCGTGAGCAACGACCGCAGGAAATCGCAGGGTGCTGCAACGGTGGCTTACAACGACCCCAATCGGCGCAGCCGTGCCGAGTGAACGACCAACCTCATTGTGCAGAGTTGTGCAGAGCAAGCTGTTATTACGGCCCGAATATGGTGCGCCAGGAACACAACGTCGCAGCCGCCGCAGCCAGCCAACACGTGTTACACCAACAAAGTCCACCGCATGTCACACATGGCCCATCACAGACGCTATCCCCACCAGGTTTTCTTCACGCACTTTTACATCCAAAATGTAGAGGTTAAAAAGGGAAAAGGGCGAACAAACAGGGAGAGCTTTGGACATCAGCTCCCTAGAGCACTGCTGCTCCCAAGCACGAGCCGCCAGCAACAAGCGCATGCAGCGCCACCTCCGCTTTCCGCTGCAGGATCCGTTTGGTCATTGACCAGAAGAAGAGGAGGCGAAGTCGGTAGCGAAACGGACTCGATATCGCGAGTGGCGAACAGAAAATCGAGCCGCCTGTATTCGCCCATGGTCTTAGGATATGAGCTATTTCCCGAAGTCGTTGCGAAGATCATCGCGTCGCACGCCTGCGTCCGTGCCAAACGGCCGCCATGCTCCACTGCCGCCTTATATGCGCGTTCGAGCGTTCCTCTCGCTTTCTTTCGCTCCTGCCTTTCTTTCTTCTTTCGTAATTTTGTTTGTTTTTTTTCTCGCGTCATAATAGTCGCTCTAGACGTGGTGGAGAAGCGACGGTTTCCGTGGGCGTCGCAGCCTAGAAGATCGGTCATCCGAAACCCAAACTTTGTGTGTTTTTGGCGCGAACTAGCGACACGTCGTCGTCGCAGCGTGCGCGGCCTGTCGGTTATGGCGCTCTAATCAGTCCATTCCCTAGCTACGTACGGGCGTGCGCGCCTCCGTCATCATGACCCGCATTCAGGCACGATTGGTGCTTTGCTGACGCCTACCTTGAAACCTTGTTCCGTGCAGGCTGAATGGAAGTCCAGTTCTAGAGAACCTTCCCTGGCTGAAAGACGCAGTCCAGAATGAAAGATTCAACTTGATGGAACCAGCGTGCTCACTGCGGTTTCGCTTGGGATGACGTGCGACTGTTATTTCGACGGTGTAATTACCACAAAACTTTTAACGTTAAAGCTAAGGACAGCCCTCAAACAAGAAGAAGCCTGTCGAATATCTTCGCATCAATAAATGTGTTTCATCAGAGTTCGCACTCCTACAGTAACCCGAGCTACGTTCCGTCATTTGCTACATGAGCTACAAAATTACCGCCAATAGGCTTAGTGCGTTGAGATCGAAACCATTTTTCTATAACCGTTTGCTTTCTTTTATTCCTTTTCATGTTTTTGTTTTTGCTTTCTATTTTCCTTTAAGTTTCTTCCCTTTGTCGCGCTTAAGTGACGGCGACAATGATGCGCATTCCTTTCCGCGCTGAAGGTAGTTCACATGCAGGCTTATGTTTTCGCAACTAATTAAGCATCGCCAGCCTTCGTTCGATGAATTCTCTCTCTGGAATCTTAGTCTCTTCGATATCAGCAAAAGCAGAAACGTACACAGAAGTGACGAGGGTAAGAAGCTTGATCATTATGACGACTATAGAGCGGAGATTGCCTCTTCTTTGGCACAGAACTGCGATTACTGAACAGCTGTGGGCTCTTTTCTTATTATTTGCAGCTCCGCTGCGACCTGGACTGACGGAAGCATTACCGGTTCTCCGAAGCGCGCGCCGTGGCGAATTGTACAGCCGGAATGCAGGCTTTATGGGCTGCGGGACTCCTCCTTTGAGTGTGAGAAGTCCAAGGGTGGTCGTTTGCTGCCGCCTTGCATGCTTCGTTACGCTACCGGCGTCGCGATGAGTTCAGAGAGAATGTGTGGGAGGGGGGGAATAAAGCAGAAATTCCTGTGCGTTTTGTGTTTTATCACGGTTGCTCAAGAAAAAAAATAACCACAGGACGATTAACAGAGTGCAACGCGAATTCTTCAGCTCAGCTGTGGTGCGATGTACAGCAAAGTAGAAACATACCCAACAATTCTCAACAAAAGCATCATTCGAGCGAGATGGTAGAAATTACGAATCGGGGAGGGTGACGGAGACTGCCATCCGTATATTAAGCAGGGAAGGAGGACCCAAAGAACTGGTTCTGCTCGTTTGGGCACCAGCTCACCAAGGACTTAAAGGGAACGAGGAGGCTCATTCGGTCGCCCGAGGTCTCACTTACCGGTCGACCCCTGGGACCTCCCAAATCTCTGGAAGTACAAACAGCACAGAGGATATGCGCGCATACCAGGAAATCGCACAATACTACAGACTAAATCGTCAGATTTATCCGGGAGCGGACAAAACGCTCAATAAAAAAGAGGAGGTTCTTTGGAGGAAATTACAGACAGGGGTTTTTCCCAACCCCGTACTCTACAGCAAGTGGCATCCTAGAGTATTCAGGTCAAAGTGCAAATTTTGCGATCAGCCAGCAAATTTGGTCCACATGGTGTGGACGTGCCCGGCTAAATATGATAGCTCACGCACTATAGAATCCTGGGAGGCTTTGCTCCGCAGCCCAGGCCCCAACGTCCAGCAAGACATCATCGGTCAAGCCCTTGCTGCTGCTGTATCCCAAGGGATCCCGGCCAACGGCTAGGGCCGACAGGGGAGATGGGCTTCTCTCCTGACGTTCATTGACTGGTGTTACAATAAAGTTGTTTCTCTCTCTCTCTCTCCATATACCAGAATGTTTCACTATACCAATCAATATATCTGCAGATCACCCGACGGCAGTCTTGAATTTTTTTATTGACGTTTTTGTTTTCATCAAAACTGTTTAAAAATAATAGTAATTGGTTTTTTGGGGAAAGGAAATGGCGCAGTATCTGTCTCATATATCGCTGGACACCTGAACCGCGCCGTAAGGGAAGGAATAAAGGAAGGACTGAAAGAAGAAAGGAATAGGTGCCGTAGTGGAGTGCTCCGGAATAATTTCGACCACCAGGGGATCTTTACTGTGCACTGACAACTCACAGCACTTGGGCGCGTTAGCGTTTTTCCTCCATAAGAACGCAGCCACCGCGGTCGGGTTCGAACCCGGGAACTCCGGATCAGTAGTCGAGCACCCTAACCACTGAGCCACCGCGGCGGGTCAAAACTGTTTCCAACTGGTTTGTTATGGCAGTCTTTTTACTGTGCGACGCTATCGATGCAATCACTTTAAACGAAATATTTTGTTACATATTTGTAGGATGTACCATTATATTAAAAATTTCTCTTGCAGTGTCGTACAATTTTCTAATTTTCAGTTTTTTTTAATTCCAGAATGTTGGACACGGGTGGGTGCCATGATGAGGGCGCTTGTACTCATCTTTGTCCAAAGGTGGGTTGCGAAGCAACGACCTACCACAGCGCAGGCGGACGCCCAAGTGCATTAGGCCACCCGTCGCATCCCACCCTCTGCTTCTCTTAGCTCTTCCACTTTTTCTCTCTCTCAGCTTTACGAAAAGTACTTTGCCACCAGCCAATCAAGGCAGGAGGTGGTGCGGACGCCGACGACATCGCGCAACTGAGAAACCAGCTAATAAGAGCGAACGCTCTAAAAATAGATGGCTGTCGTACGCCGCTGCCCAGCCTGCCACCCAGGGCTGAAAATCGTTCCATCAGTGTTCAGTTCTGCCTCCATGGCGAAAATTCGCACGAACAGGATTGTACGGCGGTTACTTGCAAGCGATGGTAGAGTACCAGTTATGACCGGATCGGCCGTGATCAGTGACTTCAAGAATGCCCACGCCGAAGAAAGCTTGGTAAAGTGCGAAGACTAAGGATGTTTTACAAAATCTTTTCCCATTTAGAAAACAAGGAAAGATACTGGCGCCGGGGGGCGTTTCTCAGAAGCACTTGGTTCTTTGTTAGCTTTTGTAATAATTAACAGAAGAGATCTTCAATTTATACTGAACTGACCCTGCCGACCACGCTTGCAACTTCTACGACCGCGATTGCCCAATGCATCACTCTTCTTAAGGAGCAATATGCAGTGGCTGTGGGTTCATTGTATTTCAGTGCGGAACAGGGGTACACGTTAACTGTAGCCCTCTCCCGGGTTTGTGTGACGCGCTGCCAGTCTATGACGCTAATCGCGTTTCCAAACTTGACTTAATCCGCTGCCACACACACACGTTATGTGAGAGGGTCTGTGCGCATTCTGTGATGCAATATGTACGCTTTCTATGCGTGCTGGTGCATCTGGCGGGAAAACCATGACGTATGCTTTTTGAGTCACGACGATTGCTTTAAATGGAGCGGTTCCGCAATCAGGAGAGAGTGGTCTCGGCCGCCTCTTATGTGGGAGCAGCGGATGAGGTTTGTACTGAAGATACTTGGCTAACCGACTCATTCCAATGCATGATCTGTCCGATAGCTAAATCTCAGTGCGTTTCGGTTTGCCAATGCCCTAGCGTCAATGCTTGAGTAGACCGGAGTGCTTATCGAGTTAATGCACATTACGTTAGGGACCCTGCGTTTATCTTCATAAAATAAAAATTTAAAGGACGCGTCGGCGAGTCTGATTTTCGCTTTCGATTGCATTAAAGTTCAGTTTGTACATAGCAAATAAAGATCACGGACGATGAGCTTGCGATCTCGAGTGTGTTTTTGACAGAAGACGTGTTTCGTTCCGTTGCCTGTGACATATATTATATTTATTGCAACGCAGAGCGCCATGTCACTCTTGTAGAGGAAGCCTTTTCTGAGCTGAAACTAATCATATATGAAACATATTCTATGTCAGCTTGCTTTTCCTTGCTGAGAGAACGTCTCTATGTTAAACTCGACGCGGTGGCCTTCTGTTCGAGCATCAGCCTCGCATTTGGGGGGGGGGGGGGGGGGGAGGGGGGGGGAGGGGGGGTGCTGGGTTCAATCTGTAGTGCTGCCGGTTACCCACCTGTTTTCTAATGGGTACAAGAATTCCCCCGGATTGTTGCTCGGCTTCTCTGGGTTGAAATGCTCGGAAAAAGAGACTTGAGCCAATCCGTTGTGTCGGCTTGGTCAAGCTTGTCTTGCTCATACTTTATAAGCTTGTGCTAATATATTTATCGCGTCTTGCATTTCGTTACTCTTAAATCAAATATTGGATCATCGACTTAGCGATGTCGGAAATTCAAAGCGTTCCACTCACAAGAAGTTTGGTTTTCTTTTTTAGGCTACCAAAAAAATAAACTTTTGAAAAAGATACTGCAGAAGCTTGGGAAAGTTGGTGAGATATTGTGTTTCAGCAGTGCAAGAAACAAAGGACCCACAATGGATCCGCCAGCGCCGTGTATGTGCACTTGTCTCGTCGTTTGCGAAAAAGACAAGCACTACCGAAATTTAAAGCAAGGTTCTCTCCACTTTTCTGTTTAAAATTCTGCACAGTCAGTTCTGCAGCTGCAGAAGAATATTTGACGAAAGAGAAAATCAAACGGAATAGTAGTGCAAAGGGCCCTATTTTTGGCTCCGTAAAGAGCTGTGAACGAAAATTGGGTTTGGAACGTAACTCACTTTTGCGTTTCTTTCTTTCTGGTGACATACCGCTAGTACTCCCACTTTTCGATTTTTTTTTTATTTTCTGCCTTCTTAATGTCCAGCACCCTGTAAAACGAAATATGCGCTAACTACTTACGTCTTCGGGACGAGGTTATGCCATAACATAAAATTTTGATGGCGGCCCGCCGGAAAGCATACCGAAATAGGCGAAAGCAAACTCATTTTTAACGCGATTTATTATGGATTTGTCTCAACCGACTTCTAACGCTGCCTCGCGCAGTCCCTAAGATACGCAAGGCAGTGCTCATTCTTCATCTCGGCGTACAAAGTGCCTAAATTCTTTGCAGTGCTTTTCTTTTCGTAATGTTTTACAACCTTCATTATGGAGGTATGAAATTAGCTCCCCAGTTGCGAAGTCGTGTAGCGCTCATTAGTGGTCGTTAATGTCCATTAACGCGCGAAATGAGCTTTTTCTTCTCGAAAACAGGTTTTCCGCTCGCCCGATGATTCATTCAAAACTGGAAGCTCTCAGTAGGCTGCCGCATGCGGCTCTAATTTCTGAGCTATTCGCGCCAGCTGCATTCCAGTTGCCACCCAATTTTACATCTGCCGGCGATGCGTGTCAGCGATACACAAGACAAGTTTTAGGCGCTGAGCAGTATAACGCGTGTGTACGGTCTTTGTCAAAAATATATAGCCCAGGGGGTTTGCTTCCAAGTCGTGCAGCGGAACCCTTTGACACATTTAGCAGCCCTAAGCTTTAGAGGGCTCAGGACTTAAATTCCTCCTGACTTCACGAGGTTAGGGTCGCACAGTGTGCAAAAGGAGCCTCACTGCAGGGCTCGGAAGCAGACCCCTTGGGATGTATACTTTTGACAAAGACTGCAGATGAAGTTGTACGTGATTATTGAATTTCATATTTCCTGAGTTTCTATTTGCATTCGTACTCTACTTAACCGAAGGAAGGAAGCGATGCAAGTTTTCTTTGTTTAGGAAGAACAAAGAGAAAAAAAAATATTACGGAACGCTCCTGCCTTCGTTCATTAGAACGTCTCCTGAGAGATTCTGGCGCCAAATCACGCCCAAAATTTTTTTACGAACGAATTCATAGTAGACGGCAAATATCCGCATAATGAGGCAGTTGTTTGTTTCGTGTTCAACAAATTCTTTCAGTCGGTAATCACAGAGGACAATGGTTGTCTGCCCAACCTTTCTGCAGCACTCCCTGCCATATCTGATGGCGTAATTTCAGAGACTGGTGTTTTTAACTTGCTTCTGAACCTTGATGTTAAAAAATCACCAGGTCCCGATAACATACCAAACGCTATTTTGAAGCGCTATGCAGAGTGGTGCGCAAAATACTTGACAGTAATATATCCCCAGATCTTTTCATGACGGTTCTTTACCGGAGGACTGGAAGACAGCCTCTATTAAACCTCTTCACAAAACTGGGAAAAAAAAAACACATCGAGAATTACCGACCTATATCTCAAACGTCGACATCATGTAAAATTTAAGAAACATATAATTCATAAACATATATTAGGTTTCTCGGAAGAGCACAAAGTGCTTACCGATTTTAAGCATGGTTTCAGGCGTAGGTTTTCTACAAGTAAACAGTTAGTTGAAGGCGGTACATTACTTTGCTCAGTCTATTAATCAGGGAAAGCAAACAGATGCATTATTCATGGATTTCCGCAAAGCATTTGATAAGGTGTCACATAGCAAACTAATTCATAAACTAAATTATTTTATTAAAAACGACCGGATACTTACATGGATTACAGCTTACCTCTCAAACAGGTGTCAATTTGTCACTTTAAACAATATACCTTCTAGCAGTGTCCAGGTTATGTCTGGCGTCCCCCAGTGATCCGTTTTGGAAGTACTTATTTATATTATTTATTAATGACATTGTGACAGATCTTTCAGTCCGCGTGAAGCTGTACCCGGATGACTGTATTTTGCATCAAGTGGTGTCTTCAGTTGGCGACCAGGTATGTATAAATAATGACCTAGCGAAGGCGGTTGCGTGCTCTAACAAATGGCAGATGTGCATTAGTTTTGAAAAAACCGTTTGTACGAAAATTACACACAAGAAAAAACCTCTTCATTTTGTGTACGGTACTAACAACATATCGTTATTAGAGGTGACAGAGTATAAATATTTGGGCCTATGGATTAAAAACAACCTTCCGTGGTCAAAACACGTTGACGCTGTCGTAACAAATTCAACGCGGAAACTCTTTTTCTTGAGGCGCTCACTAAAGTCATCCCCACCTAGTATTCGCCTATTGGCGTACAATTCCCTCATCAGTCCGTTACTAGAATATGCTGTAATCATCTGGGATCCTTTCACGTTAACAAACATTCAGAAATTAGAGTGAATACAACATAAAGTAGTTAGATTTATTTTTAACTCATATGGCAGTGCATTCCTAAGGGATCTCGTGAGGTGAAATGGGTTACCCACAGTCGTTGAGCGCAATCGTGTTTGTCGATTAAAGTTTTCCTTCCAGCTTATAAAAAGTCATTATAAAGTTAATACTTCTAATTATTTTGCTTACCCCTCAGGTTACAACTCTAGACAAAGGAATGCACTAACAATAACCCTCTTGAACGCGCAAAATAACTGCTTTAAATATTCTTTTTTTTTCGAGGACAACGACTGAGTGGAAGAAACTTAACAGCGAGACTGTTAATCATAATTCTTTACCAATGTTTGAAAAGTGCTTGCAAATGTTATGAACTTGAGTGTGTTTACATGCTTGTATTCTTGTTTTTTTACTCCCCTGCTATGATCTGTACAAGATCGCAGTATCTATAAATAAATAAAAAATATCAAGCTATGCTAGTTTTAAATATCGGCCTCACTACTGGCAACGGGTCTGGAACGCTTCCTTGCTTTTTAGTGGTGACCAGCAGAATAGAGAGTTAATATCAGCGATAATTTCTGTATTGTCCCGCACATGGCACAGTCGTATCGGCTGTGTTAAGTAGTGACCAAGCAGCTAGGGAACCAAGCCAGCGCCAAGTGACAAATGTAGCGCCTACGCCACCCATTGCATGGCTGCCTTGGATGCAACGAAAACTAAGTGTCTTATTAAAAATTACGAATATATGAAGGAACAGATTGGAGAGAATTGGATGAAGTTTACTCACTGTGGATTACACGCCTGTCAATAATTAGGGAGCCTAACAGTAATAGTTAAAAGTTGACTATTCAATATTAGTTAACCAAATTTTCAGTTAACGCGTCTTAGCTATATTTTGATGTACTATATTGCTGGCAATGCTATGCAAGAAAACGCGCTCTTTTAACTCAAAATTCCTGTTTTTAAAAATTGTGTTATGTGTAAGGTGAAACACCCTGGATGCATTCGCACGTAAGGCTCAGAACCCTCACAATGATTTTTGTCGTTTTCTCAGTTCTTCGTACGTTAAATTCCATCGCCAGCACGCCCGCTCCGCTAAACACGGGAGCGCCAGCCAGCAGTAATCAATGAAGTTTCGACTGAGGCTCGGAATAGCAAAGAAAAACGAATTAACAATTTCCTCAGCGTTCCTAGTCGTCGATTTCCGCGAAATCCCCGCTACCGGAGCCGCCGGAGTGAGAAAAAGGAATTGACGAGAACGATAACGAAGAAGAAAAAAAATAGCTACGACAATGTGAACAGCCAGAAATAGCGCTGAGCTGTCCCCTTCGACCGCGTTGTAAACAAGAAGTGTATACGTTTTCGCCGAATGGGATGATGACTCGGCGCTACATGGGCCGTCCCGGAGGTTCAGCCTATGTTCGCTTTCCTTCCCTGAACTCTGTCCCTGGAACCACTCTTTAAGTCACTGAGTTCCACTCCGCCACTAGCCCTCCTTTTGGGGACGAGCGAAGGCCTGTAGCGTCAGCTATGTTCTTCATGGCTGAGTCTATCTTTCTCTCTTTTTCGCCCTGTCATTACTTTTTCATCTTTCTATCTCTCTCTAGCTCAACTCGACCGCAAAGCTGGTCGGGTCGTAGACTCGAGGTTACAAATCTGTTTTTCTCGGTGACCTTCCAGAAAGGAACAGAGTAGCCTGCGAGGAAAGATGTAAAAATAATAAATGGCACTGGTGTTCCCGGCCTCCACCATTTGGGAAAGATGACCGAAGAAGCGAGCGTGCGTCAACTCGACCCGTCCTGGCGAGTGAACCCGACGCGGCTACGAGTCATCGTCGTCGTCCAACCCCGTCCGCTTAACCAGGACTGCTCAATGGTCCGGCATAATAAACGCATTTTCGCACGCAAGGCTGTCCCGCCAGGATGACCTCAGCTGGAAAGTTTTTCGGCTTTAGATATACTGGCCCTCTTGCTGCAGTCCAGCGCGGGTTTGAATAAAAGAGAGAAAGCACGAAGAAAGAAAATGAGGGGGACCGATAGTTGAGAGCGCTGTTTATACATGAGCTCTCGCCTCCGGTCTCTGTATAATTCCACGAATTGGACGAGTAAACAAGCCAGACGTGGTAGCTATAGAACGGCGCCGCGATCTCAGCAAGTAAGGCCGCCGTTCATGTATCAATCAAGCCCACCCGCTCGTCAGCACACTATTTTCTTCCTTTTTTTTGCAACTGAAATTAAATGGAATTGCACTGGTTGGCTAGCAAAGCAACGAAATAAAGTGGGACGGACAGGAGAAAGCTCCGAAGAATGGGCATCGCTGCAAAAGGCCCCGAGAGCCGTGCTATTTTGTGCCTGTGCATAATGACATTTGAAAAAACGTGAACCCTTTCCATGTGCTATTTCTTTTCCCTCCTGGTGAGTTATATGCCGCGAGTGCCTCTGTTTTCATTTCAGGCGCATTTTAAAAGGAACTGGAGCTGCTTCTTGTTGCGAAACGCGGCGTACAAATTACCTCCAGCTGGGGATGTGACTCCTATTCCCGAGAGCACGGGTCGACTACTTTTCCTGCTTCCCTGTTTTTTTTTTCCAAACTTCATTCATCCCGCGGTCTTTCCGCGGTGGAAGCTTGAATCCTTGGAACAGGCCCAAATGCTATTCAAAGGCACTGTCATTTCTTTTATGGTGGTCGCTGCACTGACGTCAGTGGGCGGTCTTTCAGCTTGTGTTTGATTCGCTGGAGGACACGACGTTCTCAGAGTATTGGCACATATCTTTATCCGCTGCTGTATTCATTACAGGGGCAGTCTTGACGTTTAAAGCGAAAGCTTTGCTGGCCGCAGGTTGAGCAGTTTCGCGTGATTCCTGGAGAGCCGTGCTGGGCGTGCGCGAGGAGCAGTGACGACACACGGCGCATTTCTCTCTCTCGCTCGCTAGTCACAACTGCGCATGCGCCACTAGTAACACCGAGCCACAGGTGTTCCGCCGATGCGCAGCGCCGCGCCTTTCCTCGCAATGCAACTTTAAATTGACTCCAACGCTAAGGCGCCCGTGTGCTGTGCGTTGTCAGTGCCCATTAAAGATCCCCAGGTGGTAGAAATTATTCCGGAGCCCTCCACTACGGCACCTCTTTCTTCCTTTCTTCTTTCACTCCCTCCTTTGCCCCTTTCCTTACGGCGCGGTTCAGGTGTCCAACGATATATGAGACAGATACTTCGCCATTTCCTTTCCCCCAAAACCAATTATTATTATTATTAAGTTGACTTCAACTTGACTGTGCAGTTCAACTGAGAACCGCCGCGGTGGCTCAGTGGTTAGGGCGCTCGGCTACTGATCCGGAGTTCCCGGGCTCGAACCCGACCGCCGCGGCTGCTTTTTTATGGAGGCAAAACGCTAAGGCGCCCGTGTGCTGTGCGATGTCAGTGCACGTTAAAGATCCCCAGGTGGTCGAAATTATTCCAGAGCCCTCCACTACGGCACCTTTCTTCCTTTCTTCTTTCACTCCCTCCCTTATCCCTTCCCATACGGCGCTGTTCAGGTGTCCAACGATATACGAGACAGATACTGCGCCATTTCCTTTCCCCAAAAAACCAATTAATATTTTTATTATTTTCAGTTTTCTCTTTCTTCTTTCCCTCGCTCCTTTACCCTATCCTTTACGGCGTGGTTCGGGTGTCCACGGTGATATGTAAGACGGTTACTGTGCTTTGCGCGCTTGCCGCGCCATCTAGTATGACGTCACACCGCGCGGCTCGCCGCCGTCGTTTGGTATGACGTCACACCGCGTTCCTCGTCGGTTTCGGCGAAACTTCTCAACCGCGTATGTTTGCGTTTACACTAATAGGCCGGCATTCCTTTTCGCCCTTGAATTCAGGGGCCTTAATTAAACTGGTGACTAAGTAAGGTATTGAACTGGCCCGCCGGTCCTCGCTCATGCACTGTTCGTATTCTGTAGGAGGGAACAGTGCGCACACTTGTAGCAAGATGCGATAAATTGTTCGCAATGACATCAGTGCCGCCGTCAAGCCGAATAAAGAGGCGGTAGACAATTATAATCAGAACTCGGGGGGGGGGGGGGGCTGTTTTATTTACTTGTTTTGTTGTTTGTTTGTTGTTTGTCCGTCTTCATGCAGAAATAAATCTAAGGTATAAATAACTGCGGCATGCTTGCTCCTGATCGTTACCTCAGCATGGCGTTAGTGTTGCACAAGCTCTGCTCAGCATTTCGAACCTCGGCCACAAGAGCTCTTAAAAAAAACAGACATTACATAGACGCTCTGCAATCTTGGGAATGTGAAATATGGACTGTATTAGACAAATTTTAAGTCTAAACAAGTATGGTATTGCATTCCTAGAAACGTTTCTCTATAGACAGTCTATAGGACTGACAATGACAAAAGAAATATAGATTATAGCAAGCCATTATATTCTCTAATGAATATGTAGGCCATTTATATTAAAAGCCGCGCTGTAATGAACTTGTCTGCTCCATCTGGTAGTCTAATCTCTGTTCATATAATGTGAGTGCGCGTTTCGCACACTTCAGCTATTCCCGTTGGTGTTAGAACTGCATCGCAGCGCAGACCTCTGCGGCGCACTATCCCTGCTTATGCTTTACAAAAAGAAATTAAATGCTGGTAGACGCAGCATAGGGCTTTACTTCCCTCCGAAAATTTTGCGGATTTCTGAAACAAATTTCTTCCAGTTTCTTTCAATTTTTCCACTCCCTGCTTTGTGCCTCCGGTAGAGGTACTGGAAAAAATGACAAACCCGCATCTCGGTGTGCTTGGTGTTCGCGTTAAATTTGCCTTACTCGCCGCACGTCACTGCGGAGAGTCGTTTTTGGCTAACCGCTCATGAGTTGTGGGGCAGTCTTTCCGAGGCTCACACGCTGAGAGGCAGGTGGCGTTTCACTGCTGTCAGCCGGGTCTATATTTAGGCCTCTTCACGGGGGCTGGCGCTAAAAGAAAGAAAGAGGGGAATAAAAGTGATTAGTGTTATGGCTTGGCACGGGACACGCCTTTTCCGCTACAGGCGTGCAACGCACCGTGTGAGACGTTATCGCTCGTTAGCCGGTTAGCCTAATAGTTGAGGCTACCAGTAGCGCCCAGGCTCCGGCAGGTGCGTCAGGGTTTACGTGCTGTACCGCACTAACGCGAGCTTAAGCCATCTCCCGGCTGTCCAGCCCTTCCCAGCTTCGGTGCGATTGTGTTTAAGAGCAAAGGAATAGAAACAAACGCTTGTTCGAAGCGAAAGCCTTATCGTAATCGCTGACAACGCACTAAGGCGGCCTGCGAACAGAGGGCAGCAACATACCGCATTTCTCATGACGTCACTAATGCGCACTACTTGCTCTGCGATGATGAGCCGCCTGCACCGATTGCACACAAAAGGGTGGCATATTCACCGAAAAGTAGTCTCCACCGACAACAGTGGAAGCAGGTGCAAGATATGCCGCTTTATTGCACTAAGGAGCATGGAAAGGCGGACTTAAAGTGGGCTTAACGATCGTTTTATTTGGTATAGTGTATTTGAGCATCTCACAGAAACGTGAGCGTTGGTGCATTCGAAACAAGCAGCCCTCTTTCAGCCAGCTTACAGTGTGATTAATTTTTACAAAAAATTACATTGAGAAAAAGGATTCATCAGAGGTACAGGAAGGGGAGGTTTCAGAGGGTCTTATCAGCCTCTTCCTCATAGTTTGGTTGTAGCCTTCTCCTTGCTTTGCTGCTTCTGTTGTAATATCAATTGTTGCGACAATAAAGGCAAGCCCTCGCTAGTTAGCGATTTCCTTGCACTAAGAGAGAAAAAAGCCTGCATACTGGCATTGTGTCGAAAGAGACGGATTAAAAAAGAGGTAGCCTTACGACGTATATGAAGGAGACGTCTAGGATTTGAAAAATTATAGATCGATCAGCTTACTGTCTGTTGCCTACAAGGCGTTTGCTAAGGTAATCAGTAACAGGTCTAGTCAGGAAAACCTTAATCTTTAATCAGGCAAATAATCAGACAGGACGTCATAACGGATATTCGACAATAGACCATATTAGCACTATTAAGCAAGTCATTAATAAACCGTCATATATAGCCTTTGTTGATTACGACAAAGCATTTGACTCAGTGTAAACCTCGGCAGTCACGCAGGCATTGCGGAATCAGTGTGTAGAAGAGTCTTATGTGAAAATACTGGAAGATTTCTATAGCAACTGCGCAGCTACCATAGTCCTCCATAAAGTCAGAAATAAAATTCAAATAAGGAAGGGTGTCAAGCAGAGAAACACGATCTCGCCAATGCTATTCGCCGCCTTGTTACAGGAGGTGCTCTGAGGCCTAGGTTGGTAACAGGTGGAGAATACCTAAGTAATCTGTAGATTCGCTGATGACATTGGCTGGCTAAGTCACTCAGGAGATGAACTGCAATACATGATCAATGATTTAGACAAGCAGAGCAGAACCATGGGTCTAAAAATTAACATGCAGAAAACCAAAGCAATGTTTAACAGCCTCACAAGGGAACAGCAGTTCACAATTCGGAGCGAAAGCTGGAAGTGGTAAGGGAATACGCCTGCTTAGGGCAGGTAGTGACCACTGATCCGGATCATAAGAGGGAAATAACTAGAAGAACAAGAATGCGGGTTGACCGCATATGGCAGGTTCTCTCAGACCATTGGCAGTTTACAATATCACTGAAAATAAAAGTATGAGCAACTGTATCTTACCGGTGCTCACCTGTAGGGCAGAAACGTGGCGGCTACAGAAAAAGGTTGAGCTTAAGTTAAGGACCACGCAGCGAGCAATGGAAAGAAAAATGGTAGGTTTAACGTTAAGAGACCGGAAGCGGACAGAGTGGGGGAGGGAAAAAAACGCTTGCAAGAGAAGGCACGCGTAGAAGGGACAGCAGAAATTTAGGTGGGCGGGTGAGATTGTGAAGTTTGCGTGGATACGGAGGCCGCAGCTGGCAAAGGACAGGATTAGCTGTGCAGGAATGGGAGCTAGGCTTTTTCCCTGCAGTGGGTGTAGTCAGGCTGCAGCTTATGATGATGATACTGAAACAAAAACAAAAAAAACGGCCAGGTGGTGTGTGTGATCCCAGTGCATTTTTAAGAACCATGGGTGGTGGAAATTGATCCAGCCATCGTATTTACGGTGCCGATATCTCTCTGACTCATTTCACCCTTCCTTCATCCCTTCCTACGTGGTGCCGTTCAGGTGTCGTAGTGGGGCATTTAGTGGACATTCAGAGTCTGACATTGAGTGCCGTGTTCTTTCCGCGTAAAACAGTTGCATCTCGCATTTTACGCCCTTGAGCCTTCTGCAGACCACGCTAACAATGCGAAGAGAGAAAGGAAAGCCTGGGGCATAAAGAAAATGCCGTGTTTGAAGCAAACAATTTCGGGAGCTCCTTAAGTCCGCGTATTAACGGTACTCTCCTTTCGGGCGCGTCTCTGCAGGTCGCGCGAACGGGCTTCTTGCCACGCTTCAAAGTTGCGAGGGGAAGCGGTCCTTCCCGGCTATTCGGCGCGTGCCACTCGCGGCAGAGAGCAAAGCCAGCGGC
>JARKHS020011918.1:0-27097 GCA_030143305.2 Amblyomma americanum
AGTCACATCATTATCACGACATCACGGCGCTCCTTCCTGGCGCTCGCACACGTAAACACGTGGACGACGCCGTTCGTTTCGCGTGTGCACGCTGAAAGTCCACACTCGGATGGAAGGGGCAAACTATGTATACGTAAGAAGCCCACTCAGGAGAGAAGAAGCTTCAAGGCTAGCCGGCCGGTAGCCAGATGCCTACGCGAAGACGACAGCCGACCTTGATGAGACCCGCGTCCGTTCCATTAGACCAACAAACGAAAAATACGAGGGCGAACGACAAAACGGACTCGGCAGAGATGCGCGCGTGGACGGCAACCGTTAAGCGGTCGGTCTAAGCGGTCGGTCAGAGAGACGCGCCGTTAGTTGTCCCCTATCCCGTTCCTGGCAGCCAAGGCGGCCCAGAACGACGCGATGTGCGCGGGCCCCGTTCCCACTTGGCAAGCGAGGCGTCCTCGACGCTCGCTGTAGGCGGCACGCGTCGGCGCGAGCTGCTGGCGCGGCGGGGCAACCGCCCGCGCGCGCCTGGCGGCTGGTCGGACGGAGCGAGGTTGCGTAGTACGGCGAGCAACCGTTAGCGCCCTCACCCCCGTTCCCACCCTCTCTTGCTTCGACGTTCTCCGACAAGGAAGCGCGCGGCATAGGCAGAAGGGGCGCCCTGCGACTATGCGAGCGCCGGTGCGCGTTCTCAGTTTAACCGTGACGCGAGAAATGCGAAGCGACAGCCGTGCGTTCTCTCCCAGTGTCCCGTCTTCCTTGCTCGGGCAGGTTTCTTTCGTCGTTGGCTTCCTCTTCGCACGTCACTGTGGGAGAATTTGGCCGCCTGTATAACAAAGGAAGGCAGCCGGTGAATTGGTTATTTGTTTCCTTTTTTCTTCGACTATGTTGGCTTACTCGTCCATCGCTGCGGCAGCAACATCGCCAGCGTAAGTATAAAAAATACGGAAATGTGCAGTTAGGTCGAGACGCTGCAAAAGGTCTGCCAACAAGCGTCAGTGAGACATAGTGATGGTAGGTATTCTCTTCGTGCACCCATCTATGCACAGCATGCACTACGTCCGCCGCTATGGCGAGGGTGGCGCTGGTTAACATTCTCAAGCGTAGGTTACACAGGACATAAATAACCCAAAAAAACCCACCTGCCACTATAGCTCAGTTGGTAAAGCACCGTGCACGCGAAATTCGGATACCACCAGTCAGCATACTGTTGTTTTTTTTCGCTTTCTAATGAATTATCT
The DNA here is from genome assembly GCA_030143305.2 of Amblyomma americanum. Classification (NCBI taxonomy): domain Eukaryota; kingdom Metazoa; phylum Arthropoda; class Arachnida; order Ixodida; family Ixodidae; genus Amblyomma; species Amblyomma americanum. Next base: position 1,233 of record JARKHS020011918.1, read on the forward strand.
TTCAGCGATAAAATAGCTAAACTCTTAATTTACGATTGCTTAACACCACGCATAAAAAAAAAAAACGCTCCCTTACGCCCCTTGGTTTCGGTGAGTGCTGGCTTCTTTCGAACATCGCACTATAGTCATATGAACTGGAGGTTATTTACAGTGAGAGAAGGACATGTTATAAAAGACCTCACTTTTGTAAAACGGCGGTCTTGTAGAGGAATAATATTCGCAATCACGTAAAATCTACAGAAACTCCAGCTACTGCCGCATATGCTGTCATGCTTACGGTGTATTTCGGGCTGTCAAGGTAAGTTATGAGGAGAAATTGCATTGCGTGCTGAAATTATACTTTTCGATGCGTCTCTTTCGTTCAGCAAATCTTGTCAGCACTGCGTGAAAACTGGAATGCACACTTAGCTCCGCCTTAAGTGTATAACGCGATAGCGTGAACAGGTTAAGGCCCATATATGCGGATTCGGTCAATATCTGCTTCAGGTTTATATATCAATGGGGGTCATCATACCACTCCTGGCGCAGTGGAGCGGCAGTTAGGCGATGCGCCACTGCCCTGCGATGGAAGGTGCTGCCACAGGTGGGGCGTGTGCGACCCAGATTGCTCTTGCCGAGGAAACTCTCCCGACCAATCATTCATTTAACTGCCACCTGCTACGGTGGGCTCGCAATCCGGTGGGCAGGTTGTGATGACGCCACAAGGTCACGTGACCTAGGCGGCCCACCTGCCATCTAGGTTGTTAGGTTCCTGTGGGAATCTTTCGTGCATTTTTCGCTCACGGTTAACGGCTCACGGCTTTTCTATGACACGAGGTTCCTTAACGCTTTCGCGTTAAAATTGAAAGCGCGCTATGGTATGAATGATAGGCTCAGCAAAATGAGTTCAGCTGCTTGAAAGGCAGGCGATGAGCGACTAGCGCATTTATTGTTACTAAAATCATTTCACTGACTTCGACTGATACAGCCGGCATGCTTTTGAAGATCATAACTTGAGCCCCAAAGAAGGCTCCTGAGACATGTGCAGAATTCTTCCGTAAGGAGCTTGATGAGGAATCCGGGATCGAATACCATGGCCTCACTTGCAAAATACTTTAACTTAGCTAACTAGTCGAAAACCACCGTCGCAACTGTATTCGCAGTTTAGCATCGCCACCACCAAGCCGCCGTCTTTATATGTAGCCTCTCTGAATGCCTGTCGGGTGCAGAACAAAATGCTTAAAACGCGACCTGTTTAAAGGAATTTGATGACTACAAGAGGAGCAAATCAGTACTTAAAAATTAGATTCTCCGTCCTTTCCCCGATTCCTTTTTACTCCTGGACCGCACATATAAAAAGAAAAATGAAACAAACCAAATAAAGGGAAGTTAGTGCCAAAGCCTTGGAGGCTGCCTAACCTCGCGAATAAAAAGTTTTTCACTCACTCAACACGTTCCTTGTTAGTTCTATCAGTTGCCCTCGACAGAATAAATAAAAGCGAGCACTGCGCCGCGAGTCAGGGATGGTCGATAGGACGCTTTTCCATCAAGCGTGAGCGACTGCATCATTGCCTCCGCGCATATGAGCGCATGGTTTGCTTCGCTTCTTCATAGACGTCCCTTGCTCGTCCACCGAATATGACTGCGCGCAGCTCGTCGCGCCACTGAGATACGCAGACCCGAGCTGACAAATATACGAACGACGACAAACAAAAACAGCAACAACAACGCGCACCAAAAAACTAAAAAAGAGGGTAAGAGGGAGAGCAAGTAAGGGGTGAGAAAGAGCCGCGATAGGAATTCCAGCGAGGAAATAACCTTACCTCCTCTCCCGCTTCCTCTTGTCGATCGGATCGGGAAGGGATCGGCACATAATTCGAAAACATTTCTGTTTTTCTTGCTTTCATTTTTATTTCATTGCGCGCCGCCCCTGACTTTCCAGCTTCGACTACTCCGAGCTGTACGCCAAGGCCGTCGCCCCAGGGCGTCTGATCCTCCGCGATAGAATGGGCAGGCGCTGCTGCCGAAGCCACCACGAAATGAAACGGACAAGCGAAAAAGCCGGCGCCGCGCTCTGTACGCAATCACGGAGTGAACAGGAAGGAAAAAAAAAAGCCCATTCCAAGGATAAAAAAAGAGCAGTGAAGAAAGAATGGACAGCGAGCAATTCGGAGGCGGAGGGGAAGCCTTCCGTTCATGGGTGGTGCGTCAGGTCTCGTCGGTTCGGTTTGCTGGAATTTTCTTGTTTTCGGCACCCTGTATGTTTTCTTCTCCATTTTTGTCCTGGGGTCGCAGTGAAAAGGACGACGTGCGATAGCCAGACAGGAAAGGCTTGCATTTCGGCGCAGGAAGACGGCAGTCGATCCGTCACCGAAACTTACTTTTCAGAGAGGCCAGCGCCACTAGAGCTGAGTCTGGCATCGTCGCTGAGCGGGTGCTCCTACGCGGAGATGGGCTCTAACGGCGCCAAGTATAGGTCGTGCTCTAGCGCCGACTGCGGCTCTGCTTTATGCGATCTGACCGACGCTCTCTTTGAGGAGAAAGCTACAGTTACACTTAATGAAAAAGCTTTCAACGCAGGGCGACAATCTTGAGCGCTTACCCAAAGAGAACATCGCTTGAAGGGTCATCGTTGAGGCTGCTGCTTTATCCCGCTCTAAATGTTCGGGCTTTGAAGCCCTACACATTAGAGATATTTAATTAATTGACGCGGAACACCCTTCTGGTTAACTCCCTGTCTTTCCTCATCCTCTCTTTCTCTCTGTACTATGCCATGTCAGTGCACGTTAAGGAACCCCAGGTGGTCGACATTTCCGGAGCCCTTCACTACGGCGTCTCTCATAGCCTGAGTCGCTTTGGGACGCTAAACCCCCATAAACCAATAAGCCAATCTCTATTCTCTCTCTTTCTCTGCAATTAATTTACGTACACTGCGCACGAAGAGAAGAAATGTACGTAAAAAGCAAATACTTTCGAAATCCTCTCTGCTATTTGTAGGCGTACTTCTGAAAGAACAGTGCAAGTGAACTGAAGGTTTTACAGGGAGAGATTCAGAAAATGATGAGAACTGTAGCCGCAGCCTGTCATGCTTGTAGCACGCACCAAGAAAACGGAGACGTTTACTGCGACGCCAGGTGTCAAAAAATAAGAATTCTAAATTCACCCTTCTGCTCGGCATCCTTTTTATGCTGCGTAAAAACGCTCCACATCGTCTCCTGCTGACGCGCAAAAGCGAGAGCCATTTCCGACAACCGCGCTTCTTCCGCCCAGTTTCTTCGTCCCGCCAGCGGAATAGGAATCCCCGCGGAGGGAAACGCGTCTCGAAGACAACGACACCGAGTATCACAGAGAACTCGCGACAAGGGGCTCCGCGTTGAACTATTCAAGAGTCGCGCTTCTTCGCACGCCGCCGAAGTTATACGTCGCGAGGGACGAAAGATACGGGGCGAACCTCCGAAACTTGTGCCACCCTGTTCATTTGGTGCTGGGGGCAAGCGGCGCACACGTGTTATTGCCGGTCGGCGGAAGGGAATTCTTGGCAGGCTGCATACATGCATACAAATGCGCCGACCGAGAGATTACTTCTTGTTCGGCGCAGACACGGGGGAAGGCAATATCGGAGGACAGCTCGGCAACTGCGCGAAGCCCGCTTGCTGCCTGCGCGCGCTGTTCTGGAAACAGGGCCACGGCTTCAGCGGGACTGGACGTATAGATCGAAATGAGAGTAAGTAGACACAATGCGGAGAAAGTTGCGTACAGTTCTCGGGAATTTGCAGCCCGTGCTTTGCTAACGCCCGTCGGTGCCGATAGACCAATAGATTTTTTTTTTTAATGAAAGAGAACAGGATTTCTTCTTTTTGTGACAAGCGACGAAACAGGCGTCGAATAAAAGTTTGCTGTGCCTGAAGCGAATAAATGTGGCACCTAATGATCTAGTAAGTCCTGTCTTTATTTTGTCACTACTGACCCCGAAAACACTTTTGAATGAGAAAGTGCGCTTTGTGAATGCCCGTAGTCTGTCCACGGCTGTCTTGATAGTAATGTCTTCTCCTGAAATACGAATGATTAGACATTTGTGTTTTATTTGTCTAATTTATTTGTCTTAATTTTTTTTATATACTGCAGCCGCCCATGAGGCCTGTCAAGGAAAAGTATTATACGTAGGGCAACTTTAACGAGTCATGCGTGGCCATTTGAAAGCCTCACGAAACGACCAACTTATACAAGTCCTTAAAACAGGCAGAGAGGAAGAAAACAGCGACACAAGCGCTTCTCTGCCTCCGTCTAAATCGCTTTGCTGCGCTTTATAATGGAGGACCAACCGGCCTGCACATCCGCACTTTATTCTCACCAAACAGAACAGGTTATTCTGTAACGAAACGAAGCAGCCCTCCTTCATGTTTTGAATAAAATGAAAAGGATCCGTACAAAGGAGTAGAAGGCCTATTTCTTTTGTGGTGACAAGGCAATCAGTGTGCGAAACACAACCAGCAAAGCCAAGAAGAAAGCTATGCCACATGGTTTCGCGTGTATTTCTTGAGCTTTTTCTTGGCTTGAATTTCTTGCACGTTTCGCTACCGGTTAAACAAATGTTTTCTGTATTGCCCTGATTTGCGAATCAAGTTTGCACAAACAAATGACGTCACACAGGTGAGGACACACAGATTTTTGTAGCGCGCTCTTTCCGATAAGTTCGCACTGATAAAGTGAAATCTAGAGGCTAGAAATGCACAGCTTGACTGAGAGAGCTCTGCAAACAAATAATGAGTGCAATTTTCGCCATAATAATACAAATACAACGTGAGCCGGAACAGAAGAGCGATAAAAGTGGACTGGACACGTCTCTTGTTCATATTATAACTAAGATAGAAAGCACTGTAGTTTCGTTGCAAGTTTCTGCCTTTTTACGTTTATTTTTTTTATTGCTAAAGGAAACCGCCCAAGCAACGAAGAGACATTTTAATGACACCGCTGTTCTCTATAGTACATTTATTCCCGGTTAGATTACCCTCTACCCGCCTTCGAATAGGCGCGCCCTATATTGCCGAATGAGTGTCGCGAGTATTCCTCTCTGTCTCTCTCTCTCTCTCTCTCTCTCTCTCTCTCTCTCTCTCTCTCTCTCTCTCTCTATATATATATATATATATATATATATATATATATATATATATATATATATATATATATATATATATATATATATATATATATATATATATATATATATGTGTGTGTGTGTGTGTGTGTGTGTGTGTGTGTGTGTGTGTGTGCGTGTGTGCGTGTGTGCGTGCGTGCGTGCGTGCGTGCGCACGCAGGGTGACTGTTTTTAATATGTACAGCTTCTCGTGCCCTCTTCAGGTGAAGCCTAGAACCTAGTTTCGTTGAGGTGCTAAAATGAGAGAATTGATTGATGGTTATCTGAAGACCTAATATAATTTGGCAAGTTATGCACATTGGATTAGTTTCGAACCATTACATCGTTCAAGAATGCAGCTGCAACAAGCCGCATGAAGTGAATTATTTGATAAACAATTAACAATTCCCGATTAACTAGTCGCATAACCATTATCGGTCTATCCTCATCTTGCGCCCGCCGAGCCCAACGCACACTCATTGATGGCCGCATGCACGTAACCGTCATCCTCAGCTTTTATAAAGCTGTAATAATTTTAAAAATCACGGCGCATATGCACATAATGTCAGAAGGTTCTGTGAATTCATGCCCTAGTCAATCATTCAAGTACTGCCTGCTCATTATTGACCTATTCTTCAATGCTTCGTATAACGCCACGTTAAGAAACTATGCGCATTTCGTTGAAGAAAAAGAAATAAAAGAGTGCCGAATATGCCGGCGTTTCTTCCATTGCCTTTGATGCCGGAGATGTGGCTCGCACCGAAGCTCGTTAGCTGGCATTCAGAACTGAGAGAGGTAACGAAAGGGCAGCAAAAAATGTGCGAAGCGTTCGGCTTCGGGCTGACTCGGAGGCCGATCTTTGCGCTGATAGAGGAACTCACGCATAGAAGAAGGGCCCGAAGGGCGGGAAAACACACCGCGCGGGACGCAGAAAGAAATCCTTTGCGCCGGTCACCGCTGCTCTCCTCAATGACGGCTATAACTCGACGGCGAGGTCCTTTTCTGCGCGTTGCTAATCGCCTCCGGGAGAAAAAAAATCGAGAATAAAAAGCCCAAGTTCGAGCACAGTTTCTTTTTCTTTCTTTCGAAGGTTTTTGTTCGCTTATGAAAGTAAAATACGCGGTGTGTGGAAACGAAGCGGTTCTTTTTAGCAGGTCTTGAACGAAATTTAAAAAGTCTGCTTTTGCGGGTCACTGAGATAAAAACCAGAGAAAAAGCAGTAGGGAAGAAAGAGGCAGGGAGAGAAAAAAAAAAGGATTTGTAGTATCTTTAAATTTTTTTTTTACCGAAGCGCTCTTAGCGTCTAGAGGAGACGAGAAACGACTTAAAGCTGCTTACGCCGCGCTGAGGTCTTGCGCCGGGCGACGCTCAGATCAACGTCGTCATCGCGGACATCCTACGCGAAGACGGTCACGAGAGAGCTTCGATGGTGCGACGCCGAGCTGCGAAAGACACATCAGCGGCGCGGAAAAAAAATGTAGGAATAAAAAACATGGGCAAGGGTCGTGCCCTTTAAATCTGTTTTTTTTTTCTTTTTCTCGTTCTTTGCGCTATTTTAATGAGGGTCGCTCATGAAAAGGGAGGCGCGGTAGAAAGTACGGTTGTGGCAAAGACAAATGTCCGCAAAAGAAGTAGACAGAGATACACGGGGTCGTGTGGAAGGAACCCGCATGGCGAGACAGTAGGAAATGGAAAGCGTGGCGACTACCCACTTGAGGAAACAAAAAAAAATGTGTTCCGCAATGCGACCGCTTTCCCATCGAAAATACGCGAAGCAAGCGCGCCTGAAGCGAGCACACAAAACGGTCGCAGAGCGCGGCCGAAATGCCCTCCAGGACAAAGAAAGGGATGTCGATATAGGAAGACCGGCGTTTCAAGCATCTCTACCTTGCTTCATCTAAAACTGTGCAGCGTTTTAAAAGGTTCAGCTCCCGTCACTGGAAGAAACCTCAAGCTGAGAAAACCCTTTGCACCTGCATGTAGTGGACGTGCGCTGGACAATAACAACAGCAAGTGGTCCGCCATTCCATTAGAAAATCCCAATAGAAGGAGAGCAGCTTTGTGAAGTACAGGGTGTTTTTAAAGCAAGACGCATTACCCAGCGCGCCAAGCTTTTCCATCGTGATCACACGCGCATCATCGGTCATGTGCTGGAGAGCCACGCACCACTTTCTAGAAAATCATGCCGCCGTAGTGCTTTCGCAATACTGCTACTCTGTGTGTACTGCGCTTCTACCTTAGCGCTTGCACACGCTGCAGATGCCGGAAAAGCGAACGCATCGAGCATTTGTGGACAATGGGCGCCACTCCCTCCCGCTCTCGCTCACTCGTCCATTCTGTATACGCCGCCCCCCTTTTTTTTATTCCCGATGTGCCGGCGTCGAGTTTCTGCGCCCACTCTGCAATTGATTCGCGGCGCCGTAAACAAGGCGAAGCGTATAGGCGACGAGATGGAAGAAGGCATCCCTGATGTCTCTGGAGGGTCCTCCGTCGAGATACGGAACGAAACAAAACACAAAGGACGAAGGGAGAAAGAAAGCCCGCGCTGGAAAAACTGGGGCATTCCTGCGGATCTGTTTATGACACCGGCCCTTGAAGATCTCAGACCAGTCCAGGGGTGCTGATATGTGAAGGCAGTGGCCGACCAGTCGCAGTGGATGCGAGCTGGAATTGATGAAAGAACACGACAGATAGAACGAAAGAAGGAGCTAAGAGGGACTATACGATGACTGTAATAAGCAGAGCGTGTAGACAGAAATATGAGCATCGCATTTGCAACTTCGCCGGCAGCAATGTATGAGGTGAGGCGTTTAAGAAGTTACAGATCGCCCTTGCGCGCCATCTGCGATAAAAATGTGAACGCGAGCGAAGCCATTCATAGAATACTAAGCTAGCTGGTAACAAGTAAGCATGCCATGCAGAGAGCCGTGGGGGTGACATCCGCGGAAAGTATGACACGTCACTTTCAAGCTGCTTGGTAACTGTCATTTTGCAGGACGCACAAAAGAGCAGTTTTCATAGTCATTGTTTTAATTAAAACTCCAGGCACCAGACTATTGCGGTAAGTCACGAGGAAGCATTTGAGCCCTGTCATCCATGAAATACAAGCACTACAGGGCGAGAATTCTCGTTATTGTAGAGTGCACATCACCCCATTGAATTTTGTATTGAACCCACAGACGGTGGAAGCGGCACTGATACTTCTTCGTGTTTGACTTCAGGCGTTTTCAAACTGCATTGCGGTAGATGTCGATTTGTACGCCTCGTGGCAGCCGCCTTTCCCTGTTTTCTGCAGCTCTTACGCAATAGTCGGAAGCAACCGGAAGATCATTTTGAAAGTTGTTAGCGTAAGATTCACAGTACATTGTGCACAACAACTAACAAAAACGCCAATAATAACACTTAGCTCCACATCTTAAGACACGAACAGTGCGCAGCCTGGGAAACAGGAACCAGAAGCCCTACGCCTTGCATTTTCAATATTTCTCTGTGTGCAGGAGCGACAACAGTTACATATTTAAGCAGGGTGTCATTTAAAAAAAGTCTGAAGTTTTGAACAGACGTCGCTCGCGTAGATGTTCCAGGTCTATCTAGGTGTCTTCCGAGAAAGTGAATGGACATCTCACTTGTAGATGGGCAAGGGCCTCACAAGTAAATGAGGGGGGGGGGGGGGGGTATATACAACTGTTATTGAAACAACAAATGCGCAAAAATAACGAAAACAACGTATAGAGAAAGGAACTTATGCCAAATAACAGATTTATGAACCAGAGGTAAACTGAAGAGTTTAGGACAGATTACAGAATATGTAACCAGGGGCAAAACGAAGCGACCACATACAATATTATATTGAGAAGAAATATCAGACCATATCTGCAGTAAAGAGCGATGCACGCATGTGAAAAACTAAGCCTTGAAGAGATACGAGAATTAAAATTACACCAGGAAATGGAAAGCGCAAATCTAACAGCGAACTATTTAAAGCAGGCAGCTGTGGACGCGCCAAAGAACGGTCGACTGCTAGCAGATCAGCTAATATCAGGAGCACTGCTTAGCAATTAGGTAGGGAGTTTACCACGATGTTTAAGAGACAGAGGTTAGCATATTTCCTTAGCTTGTCGCTGAACTGTTCTAAGACTGAGGTCCGAATAATGTCTTGGAGAAGGCTGTTCCCATCTTTCGGAGTTTGTGCAAAGGGTGAGTATTTTGACGCATAATGAGTATTTGGAGCAGCTCGGACTAAAAAAATGAATGAAGCTACTACTGGATCAATTGTTCATGTAATTAATTATGTTATTGATTCCGTGAAAACTAATTACAACGAACAGCATAGATTCCCTTGTAGTATTTGCGGTTAGAGAAAAGTTGAGATTTCGTTCTCGCGCACAGTGAAACCAAAACGCGTTATCTAATGCGTTCTTTGCATTGAAGACGCTTAGAGGCCGTTTGGCAGCATCAAATATGCTTTTTTGACGTGGTTAGAGAAGGATAGATTGTTTTCCGTAACATTTTAAAGTTGTTTCGTACAATGGCCGGTAAAGTGGTGCCACAAAATATCTTAGTTTCATAGACAGAGCTGATGGACAATGTCGGTGCGCAGTAACATGCTTGCAAAGGAGACGGAGCACTTCTTTTCTTGGCTGCTGTGAATAAGCCCTCTTTTTGCCTATCAGTTTTTTGTCAAGTTATTGAACCATGGCGTAGGTGCTTCGTTTGTAATGGTCATCGTTGTAACAAATATGTCAGTTGGCCTGCCTGGTTCACCCAAATCAAACACGAATTTATTCTCAACTGTACGGCTATGATATCACAGTTAGTGTGTAATATATAATTTCTCGACTTCTCTATTTATGACATTACACCAATTTTATACGGTCGTAGAGTTTGATCTCCTTACGGCGTTTTTTCCTTCCTCAGGGATGCACCATCCCGTGGCGCGCGGGATGTGTGTGTGTGTGTGTGTGTGTGTGTGTGTGTGTGTGTGTGTGTGTGTGTGTGTGTGTGTGTGTGTGTGTGTGTGTGTGTGTGTGTGTGTGTGTGTGTGTGTGCGTGTGCGTGCGTGTGTGCGCGTGTGTGTGTGCGTGCGTGTATGTGTATGTGCGCACACACACGCCCACGCACACACGCACACCAAGAGCGTGCGCACGCACGCTCTTTGTGTAGAAAAAAAGCACCTTGTGCCTTGGCGCTCTTCGGCCTCGCACCATTAAAATATATCATCATAATGATCATCGCAATTTGTTCTGGTTATACGAGCAAAATTGACGTTTGATGCTTTATTTTGCTCTGTTGCTTGCGTTAAGTGGGATTTAGCGTCTTGAAGCTGTAGGTGGGCTTTAGGAGGCGCTGTGCAGCACAGAGCTACGGAAATATTTGGACCTCCTGAGGTTCTGGGCTCCTTCATCGTGTACTAGCGTCGCACACCACAGGGGCAGGTTTGCGTTTCGTCTCCACTGAACCGCAGTCATTTCGCTGAGTGTTTTTACTCTCTTGTTTGGACTGCGCTCCAATATTCCTTGTTTGCAGGCTTGGATATTTGTCGTTCACTCTACACATCAGCGGCAGCCCATCGGTGCCAGCGAAGCACCCTGAACTCAAGCGCATGTGTTCAAAAAGGTTTCGCTCCTCCGAGATCGCTGGTGAGAAAAGTTTCAGCGTCCGGGATCCGAAACGCAGACGCGCGGAAAGCCACACGCATCGTGGGCCGCTTCTCCATTTCGTGGCTGGAGGATCTGCTCCCATGCGGCTGGGAGCAGAGCGAGCACCTGACGGCGCTCCCACGCGAAGGGTAAACAAGTATGGGCGATGTATTTATTTTTTCCGCTCGTGGTGGGGACGTGAAGCTTTGGCGTGTCCCACGCGTCTGCAAGCTCCCACGACTTCACGAGCTCGACCGCGGTGAGGTGACGTCACGAAGCAGCGAGAAAGTGCCGTCGTCACTTGAAGAAATTACCTACAACTCTCAGGTGGGTGACCAAGGTCGCGGTTCATCAGCGCATTGAATGGAACGGTATAGGGCGCCTAAAGAACTACACTGCGGACTTGGGCGTCTGCACGAAGGGCGGACTGCCATATATGCAGTCATTAACCCACTCCTTCACAGTGGCTCTGCACGCTTGAAATTAATTACTGCTGGGCACCTAACACCGATGTCTTCAGCTCAGCAGATCTGTAGGCCGTAATTAAGCTGCAGGACAGACGAGAACGAAAGAACGGAAGCGAATTCCCCGGAGTACAAGACGTCGCAGACACGCCAATAGTGAAGCCCACGTGTCGTTCCATATAAATGGTGGCGTTTCGCATAGAATTAATTTTGCACCGGAGATTCGTCTTGTTCACTGAGATCCATGGACAAAGCGAAGCTCAGTTTCTCAGGGTACGGATGGAAGTGCTTCAGTGAGAATAAAAGAGAAAAACTGCACCTGGTCAAAAGTAAAGTGAAAATTACAATGCCCCTGACTAGGCTCTGGTGATTGAAAGCGATATCCTATGCTTGTTTTTTTCTGGCGGGATGTATTTGGGAATTAAGGTCTTATAATTGGTAACTGCATATGTTATTTCAGAATTACTAAGCTGCCAGACTCTTTGCGCTCCTCCTTGTGATGCAGAAGTGATAGCCGAGCCTCAAACCCCTCCCGTAGAACAGAGCCTACTGCTATTGTATCACCTAGGTGACCTATCCATTCACGCATGGCAGTGCCCAATCCGAACTTCACCTGAGTAAACGCCATTTGAATCACACGGCCGCGAGGGATCCATTATCACGAGACTCCACAGTGGGCTCACCTGAGCGCATTACCATTGACAAACACGTATAAGCGGCAGTTCACTGTTTCGACGTTAGATGGCGACGGGCAGTCACCATCGCAGAACCTCAGCGACGCACTGCGCGACTCAGCGAGCAGGTCGAATGGTACGGTTCATGCTGCACGTGGCCAGCGTTCTGAATATTTTGTTATTACAGAGCTACGGACAATGCTTAGTCAGTGCTTTGAATATCTTGCAAATACCGGCGCAAACCTTTCCCTGCACGCTTTTATCTGTGTGACAGTATCATGCGAAATAAAAGGAAAGAAACTGTTCGTCGACATGCAAGAATAAAAACACACCGGTAGTAATCGAAAGACTCACTGACCAGACGAAGCCGCATAAGTATGAACTGCGTTGGGCTACTGTGAGGAGGGAGCGCTTGTCCGCAGGGAATTTACCCATAGGTAGACGTTGTTTCTGATCGAAACTTTCGATTTTCAGCGATCGAGCGGAAGCTGGCGACCGTGCAAAGTTTCGTTCGTGGAATGCCCTTTGCCGACGTATTACTTTCGCGCGTACAGCACGTGCGTCGGTTTACGCGGAGTGAACGCTGGTGCCGCGTGACTGCTTTTGTCTAAGAGTGGTCTAGGTTCACTTGTGAAAACAGCCATTGCGAAGTGTCTACGACACTGACGAACCCGGTGTGTCTGATTCGTATAGCGTGTGATGTTACCTGATGCAGCAGAATCACATATCCGTACCGGCCGCTTGATTTACAGAAACATTTTTCACCTCGTATGTATCTACATAAGTGCCCTGTGAAAAGAGCGAAGTTCCCCAATGTAGAATGACCCTTATGAGCACGGACGCATGCAGCGTCTGCATGCTGTCAATTATTTCATTTTTTATCTGCGAAATTGAGTAAATATTTACGATTAATCCAGTGCATCAGAGGTGCGGTAAAAATAAAAGAGATCTGACTACATGAAAAATGAAGAGTTTACTGGTAAGCTTAAATTAACTGCAGGCAAGGCAGCCGTTGACTCCTCACATTGACTAGCAGCTGCTAGAGTGGGGTTCAGTTGAAAAGGCATGTGCCTGCGCGGCCATTGGCTACAAATTCGCGTAATAATACAAATTAAATGTTAAGACTCTCAACAGTGGCCGTATTTTATTTTGTTATCCTTACTACTTTTTCGACATTGTTGGTTATGACGTGAACGTGGAAAACATGCTTGTAACTTAAACGTGTTAATGGAAGCCATCGACCATTGCCCATCCGCTATACCTCGTAACTATATGTAGTTGTTAACGCTCAGTCCTGTTGTACCATCGCTAGCAGTCTCCTGGTCGCAGAAGAGCGACTCAGTACAGCCGGTTGACATTTTTCTTGTCTCGGGGCGCGTGACTGAGACGCTTTTTACCAACTGTGAAAAAATTAACAAAAGAAAAAAAGACGGCCCGTTTAAACTAGAGAATGATGGTGTTGTATCAGAAGACGACCAGGCATCGCGCATGTCGAAGCCATGCGGGGTCATGGTGAATGAACCCGTACATGGACACTAAGTTTTAGCAGAAAATCACCACAGTGGACAACACCTGCGTGGCTATGGCTGCTGCAGGCAAGGCAGCCGTTGACTCCTCACATTGACTAGCAGCTGCTAGAGTGGGGTTCAGTTGAAAAGGCATGTGCCTGCGCGGCCATTGGCTACAAATTCGCGTAATAATACAAATTAAATGTTAAGACTCTCAACAGTGGCCGTATTTTATTTTGTTATCCTTACTACTTTTTCGACATTGTTGGTTATGACGTGAACGTGGAAAACATGCTTGTAACTTAAACGTGTTAATGGAAGCCATCGACCATTGCCCATCCGCTATACCTCGTAACTATATGTAGTTGTTAACGCTCAGTCCTGTTGTACCATCGCTAGCAGTCTCCTGGTCGCAGAAGAGCGACTCAGTACAGCCGGTTGACATTTTTCTTGTCTCGGACACTAAGTTTTAGCAGAAAATCACCACAGTGGACAACATCTGCGTGCCTATGGCTGTAGCTTCTCAATTGACTACGTTCTAACTATTGTCAAACAAATGCGGTCCAACAACTTCAAGCGATCGTGCAGTGGCACCTCTATCTGCACGAAAGTCTTCTCGCCGATTGACCCCTCCTGAAGTGCCCACGTGTGCCCAGCGTCCGTGGGTTCCGTTCTTCGGTGCTCTCTTAGCAATTGGAGATCGAGAACGCAAGCGAGCCACGAGGAACGCGTAACGCGCGCAACAACTCACCGTTTTCCGCAGGTTTCGTGACGTTGGCCTCTTCGATGCGGTTATCCTCGGCCGTGGTAGCTGAAAGCACGCCACCGTTATCGTCGTCGCACACCACGGCGACCGGCGCCAGCAACAACGCGGCGAGGATGAAGAAGCCACACCGGGAGCGCGGCATGTCTTCTCCTCTAGAGCGACGGCAAACACACCGTCGTCGTCTCGTCGCACGAATATATCCACGACAGAAGAGAGACACGCGCGCGCGCACGCACACACAACACACGGGGAGCAGCAGGAGCGATGAGTGCGCTCGGCCGCTGTGCTGAGTCTGGGGCTCTCTCCGGACCGCGGGTGCAGCCTGAAACGAGCCGAGCGCGCGTTGTGCGCGCAGCTTTCTTTCTGCCGCGAGCGCCGCCCCTTCACGGAGAGGAGCACGTGGTTCGAGCGCGGTCGATTGACGGCAGCACCGCGAGCGCGGAGAGAGGGCCGCCCTGCTGCCGATCGCGAGTGCGGCGCCCAACCGCCGCGCCGCCTGTCGCCTGCTTCAGCAAGCGTAGAGCGCCGATCCTCCACCGGTCACACGCGCAGCCACCCTTTCTCTCCTTTCATATTCTCTCAGTTTGGCCTCTCACAACATTCGTCGCTCGCACTCCTCTCATCGCTGTTGTTGCGGCTCCCTTTCACTGTTCCCCCCCCCCCCCCCCCCTTCCTCGAAGGAGGAGCAGAGGCTCCATTCTCCTCGGAGAAGAGCCGAGTGCGGAGGAGAAAGTTGGTGCACGCTCTTCCCTATCTCTCGCATCCTCTTCCCAGGGGATGCGAGCGTAGAGGATGCGCAGAGTGAAGAGCGCTGAAGGGCATCCGCACGGTCCCTGAGGTGAAGCGCGCTTTACGTGACACGTGCGGGGTGAGACTGGAGTGGGTGCGAGGCAGTGCAAATCACCTTCTCTCTTTCGACGCTGCGAGCGCGCCATCCCTGCTTCCCAAAGCATTTGGCCATGTTTCAAAGGGGGTTCAGTAAAGCGAGCCTTTTGGCAAGTTGGCGCCTTTCTTGAGACATTTCAAAAGGGATTGAGTCGATTAGTCTCCAACATAGTGAAGGCAAAGTGGCACTCATTGAAGAACCTGTGTGGTTCTACTAAAAATTTACGAAGGTGGAGAAAACTAAGCAGAAAACTTCGAGAAGAACTCATAAATTTCAGCCAAACTCTTAGATAAAAATGAGGCAGTAAAAATGTGTATACCAGTGTATTTCTCACCGTTCTCGCGTAATACAGAAAGTGCGGCGGGAGAAAGCAGCCCTGTGAAACTTTGCTAGCCTACAGCCATTATGAGAAAGCTTAGAGGCAAAATAGCATACTAAACTTGACATTATGAATCAAAGGACAAATAAAATGAGGCTGACTGTGTGACTGTATAATTTATTATTTTTTTCCACATCCCAGGCGAGAAACAGATTGTCTTAGCCTTTTTTTTGAAATCGCGACGAATGCTCCTGGTCATATGATAGCGAAAGATAGATATCTCACTGCTCCGAGTACTAGATCTTGTCGTAATTATTCAATATTCACACTTTTATATATATATATATATATATATATATATATATATATATATATATATATATATATATATATATATATATATATATATATATATATATATCAGCAGACAAGTTAAAGGGAATGAGGGGCCCGTTTTGACAAATTTATGAAGGGAGCCAACAGTCACCGAAACCAAGGTACATAGGGGAACGTTAATTTTTTTTTTTTGAATGTGTTATGCTTATCAGTAGGATAATAATTCTTAGATTAATAAATTGCTTAAAGCAAATTGCTTATAAAGCAGCAGAAAAAACAACCATGCCTCCGGTGGGATCCGAACCCACGACCTCCGAATATCGCGTCCGGTGCTCTTACCAACTGAGCTACGGCGACGGCTGTCCAATCTGCTGCTCTCGTGGGTATTTATGTTTACGGGGTGTAAGCGAGCCTTGAGAGTGTTTGAGGTTGTTTTTTCTGCTGCTTTATAAGCAATTTTCTTTAAGCAATTTATTATTCTAAGAATTATTATCCTACTGATAAGCATAACACATTCAAAAAAAAAAATTAACGTTCCCCTATGCACCTTGGTTTCGGTGACTGTTGGCTCCCTTCATAAATTTGTCAAAACGGGCCCCTCATTCCCTTTAACTTGTCTGCTGATAGCTTAACGAGGGTCTCGGTTCTGGCAGTCTTAATGCCAAAGGTAGCATAAGAGGGCTCTCGCACAGTTTCCGCCCTCGCCGTTAGATGACGTTCTACGTCACGCTCGCGGTATTACAGGACGTGCTACGTCCACCGCTATGGTCGAGGGTGGCGCTGGTGAACACTCTCAAGGCTCGCTTACACCCAGTAAACATAAATACCCACGAGAGCAGCAGATTGGACAGCCGTCGCCGTAGCTCAGTTGGTAAGAGCACCGGACGCGATATTCAGAGGTCGTGGGTTCGGATCCCACCGGCGGCATGGTTGTTTTTTCTGCTGCTTTATAAGCAATTTTCTTTAAGCAATTTATTAATCTAAGAATTATTATCCTACTGATAAGCATAACACATTCAAAAAAAAAAATTAACGTTCCCCTATGCACCTTGGTTTCGGTGACTGTTGGCTCCCTTCATATATATATATATATATATATATATATATATATATATATATATATATATATATATATATATATATATATATATATATATATATATATATGGATCAAACTAGCCGCCCATAGACCTGCAAGACCCTTGCGTGTGCAGTACTGCCTGTTGCGCCTGTTAATCGCAAAGGACTGAAGGAAATACACGAGGCAGTGCGACACATGCATTATTACATTGGTTACAAAGCGCCGAAGACGCTGCCACTATGGTAGCTGCTCATTTAATTGGCGGAAATTTGTTTTCGACAGGTTCTCAATACACGAGCGGCATTTTCTAGCGACCCCTTGGGTGATTTATACTCTTGCGCCATCACAATTGGCAGCTGCCACCTGATAGGTCGTAGTTGAAGGCAACAAGCAATATTGTTCACCGGTTCTGGAATTGATGCCGGGCTTGTCCAATGTCAAAGAAACGAAAGATGAACATATAAAGTAGTCCTTACAAGATACCACCGTGGTGAGGTGCCAAATGAAGCATATTTTTAACATAAAAAAGATGTTCACATTGGATTTGGAAGCTGAATAACTGAGTAAACCACTGACTGAGTCGTTCGCTTACGAAGGGTCGCTAAGGGAATATGTTAGGAGGCCTATAGTGAGCATTTATTTAAATCATGCAAATTATGAGCAATTTAAATTCGTCCTTCGTGCACATTCGTTTCGGCTCTTGTGTGCATGGACGTTTCAAAGTACGTGTCTATGCTGCGTATGCTTTTTTCACTTTTTTTCGCTGTACTCGAACGTAAAAGCGACGGCGAAATACAATTCAGTGCCGCAAAGGGAAGACGATCATTGTATAGCAGCGAAATGTACAACCAGTACTGCTAACGCAGATGTTTCCAATCACCTCGTATGATCCTCGTGTGATTGTTTTGTAGCGCTAGCTACATTACGATAGCATTTCGAGCCTTCAGCGTGGCGGCGCGCCACCCTGTGGCTGCGCCGCCACGCTGTCACGTGGTTGGTCACGTGGTGCGGAGCAGCTGCCGGCGGCGCGGCGGCGCGGCGCCGTGGATGATCACGTGTTCGTCACGTGACCAAGTTCCACTCGGCCAGCTGTAGCTATCGCGTCACTGCAGGTTTAACTCAGAGCTAAACCATCGCCATTTTTTTTTAAATAAGTGTCCTTCTTTTCCTGTCCTGGGTTGTCTCCACTGACTACTCATTCTCCCAAAGATCTCTCTCCACGAGTTCTCTCCCGATAGTCTTTGGTCTTCCTCTTGTCACCTTCTCTTCGATGTCCATATCTAGCGCCCTTCTTCTGACGTACCGTTCATCTCCACTAATCACATCACCAAACCAGTGGAGCAGTGACTTCTGTAGCTTTGCTACTAAGCTTGCCACCTTAACCGTGCTTCTGATGGGATCATTCCGCCTTTGATCACTCCTGATTGCACCACATCTCTGTCTGAGCATTCTAAACGGAGTCACTTCCATGCTCTTGGTGTTCCTTTTCCTCAGAGCTGCTGTCTGCTACACATAACATGGCCGGAACACCTCCCCCCCCCTCCCACCCCCCGGTCACGTAGCAGTCCTGGCATGCCTCATCTGCTTTTTCGACCTGCTTGTATTCTGCACCCATCTCTGAATCGAATTCTCCGTTTAGGCTACTGTAGCGCCAAAGTAGCTGAAGCTCCTTATTTGCCTGAATGCGATTTTTGCACTCCCAGATTTCCGTCCTCAGATTCGTTTGGTCAGCTCAACATGTATTTAGTCTTTCTGAGGCTCAGCCTCATGTCTCCCTACTTCATCACCGTCCTCCGTTTCTCGAGTTTATTCACCACTACTCTCAATTCGGCGAAAAGTACGATGGCGTAGGCATACAACGTCGCCCAAGGAGCTGGTTCCCGTACCTCATTTGTCAGTGCTTCGTTCCTATCCAAGCTTACTGTTTCTAAGCCGCCGCGGTGGCTCAGTGGTTATGGCGCTCGGCTCCTGACCCGAAAGACGCGACTTCGATCCCGGCCGCGGCGGTCGCATTTCGATGGAGGCAAAATTCTAGAGGCCCGTGTACTGTGCGATGTCAGTGTACGTTAAAGAACCCCAGGTGGTCGAAATTTCCGCAGCCCTTCACTATGGCGTTCCTCATAGCCCGAGTTTCTTTGGAAAGTTAACGCCCCCCATAAACCAAACTTTACTGTTTCTCCCGCACAGCTGCTTACCTTTGTCGTTGCGCTCCGGATAAGTTTTCGGACCAATGGGGCATATTCTCTTAGTGTACCTTTCTGGCGCAGGCACCTCCTTTCTCCCGCCTGAGCACCCTATCCTATGCCAGCTCCAGCGCACTGAATAACTTGCGTAGCTCACGTTCTCTTTCTGCGAACCTCTGTCAGGTGCTGCAGTACAAGTGATGCTGCTCTTACTGTAACCGAAAAATAGATGGCATGCGAGAAGGCGTGTTCATTAGATTGTGTTGAGTGGGTACACATCGCTCATAAGTGCGCGCACAGTGGACGCAGGTGGCGAGCCTCCCTGGCGACTACGGTTCTTGATTGAGGTGCGCCGCTGGGAGCGTGATGAAGTTGCCAAGGGACGGCTACGCTGCGTATAGGAAACAGCACGGCAGACAGAAAGGGAAAGAGGAGAAAGGGGTGATCAAATAAGGGACTAGGGGAAGTAAATACAGCGTGTCGTAGTGTTAGGGGAGCGAAGGAAATAATGTTGCAGTGAAGTGCGTAGCCAGAAGGCAAACCGGTAGGACAGACCGAACCGCGGTGAATACGGAAGCCTTGTGTTTACCCAGCGCTGCGGGACAAGTAAAATCAGCCTCAGCTGGGAGTACAGGTACAAGAATATACCGGCGCCAATAAAGGTGACCATTGCTTTACCATGGCACTGAAAGCGGGAGGAATAATGCAGACAAAGAGCGAGAAAGGCGAGAAGCAAGCGAAGGTACAACGGTAGCTATAGGATCCCTGGAGTGACCGCTTGTTCAGGGAACAGAGAAGGCGATGCCGGGAGCAAAAAGTACAAGGCAGGCCAGTGGCGAAAGTGCGGCAAGAACTTGCTCAATAAGGAAAGAGGTACGAACACTACAGAAAGCAGAAGGCGGGAGCATGAGGGCTGAAGGTAAGAAGAGACTGCTCGCAGCGCCGGAAGTGGCTCCTAAGGAGTGCCGCCTCTCAGGGAAGCAAGCCACTCAGCGACTGGAGCACGGAACAAAGGAAGGAGTCTGCGCATCCCCTTGCTTATATGCCCAGTGCATCCGTTGAGGTAGCACGAGCTAAGAAAGGAGCGGAAGTTTTCCGGATGGCGGTGCATACGACGTCTTAACCGGATGAGTTTGTTGTTAAGCCTCTTGCCTCGTTATTGTCGGAGCTCAGTTTCACCGTGCGCTATCCGGCGTCGGTGGGCCGTCGTAAAATGGCTTAGTTCACCCACGAAGAGCGATAAACGATTAAGTAGAGAAAGTACTAAAATACTAAAATATGTAAAAGTCAGGTCTTAGGAAAAGGCACTGAGATTTGGCAGAATATAGTGTTAATTGTTTTTGACGAGCACTATTTCCCGGTATATTTTGATACCGGTTGAAAAACTTCGAAACCCTTTACTCAGTGATTTCAGCGAATTAAATGTGGCTTTCTCTGCCGTAAATATTTGGTCCTTTCCATGTGGAACTGATCATTGCACGCCTAACTAATGTCATTTATTTAGTCGCAGTATCACTGAAAAACTTCTTTAATCAATCAATTACAAGAAAAGAACAACTTCACACTTACTTTTTTTGCAATTTTTGCATTTTTGTATTTTTTGGTTTTTGTTTGCCTTTTTTTGGTGATAGAACCTTTGAAGCACCACGAAAAGAGGTGCCGAAAAGCGAAGTAATCGTTGAGACCAAAGCATACAGGCGTCATCAGTGTTGACGTTTGCGATCCCCAAATGAAGGCTCGTATTCTGATTTACAACTCCAAAGAGAACAAAAAAAAAGAAGAAAAGAAAGTCGAGCCATTTGCTTTACAAGATTCTCGACGAGCTTGGAAAAAGCCCGTTTGGCTGTTCGTGCAGAAATTCCATGCTTACAGTTGAATTTCATCACAATATTGCTAAAATGAAAGCGCCGTAGACGGAAGGAAACATTCATGTAATGTGGCCGTGAACGCAGAATTTTGAGTAGTTCATCATCACTCCTTTTACTACCGGGATGCAGTAAATGGGTGTACTGCAACATATTGCCCCTGGATACTATTACATTTAAAACAAATGAACAGAGGTTGAGCACATCCCGAAGGCGAATGTTAGAAAAAATAAATAAAAGCTTCGCGCAGCTGCTGCTAACATGAAGTGAAATCTAGAGGGAAACCCCGGTGGAAGGAAGGATGCTGTGCCGGGCTCTGATCTTCTAAGCGAAAAATAAATAAGGACGCTATTAAAAGAGAGCTGCACAAAATGACGGAGCTAGTCTTTCTGCTGTTCGGTCACTCTGCTCCTGTCTCAGTGCCTAGTCTTCTCTGGAGATTAGGAGAGTTGGTCAGCCGTCGCAGATCAAACAACCCCCTTCCGTTATTTCATTACAGCCCCTTTTCATTTACGCAGATAAGATTGTCGCGGTTTTAACTGTGATTATTACATGTTCATAGGACTTCTTCCCACAAAATGGGCATCAAAGCCAAGCTCTTGCTCAGGCGTTTATATCCATTTATTATGCATTATTATTCGTTAGTTATTAGTTATTATTTGTTCGTTAGCAAGAGCAATCGGGTATACTAATCGATGGCAAGCTCTCCTTGTGATTCGATTCTCCCACTGCCGGCGTGGCGGGGCTCCCTAAATTTACACACTTCTGCAGTGGCCTGTCCAATTCGCCATTGCTGTTTTCTTGTTTTTCAGTATTGAATATAAGCGTAGCATTGGTGTTATCTGCCGCTTCTTAATGTCACCGTGTGGCATGCGTAGTTAGCAAGTTGTAATTACAGTCAAGCCCACTTATATTGAACCTGGCTCTCAATCGGATGGCGTTCGTTGTATCCGAAGCTCGTAGCAAATGGACTTCCCATATTACAGCCAAGAAAACAAAGTCTGGCAGAGGTGGAATTTATTTCTTAAAAAAGTTAGTTTTGTGCGTCTACACATCTTCAGAGCTGACCTTATTGAGGTGCTTTCGCAGCTCTGCAGAGAGGTGATATTCTCCTCACCGAGATATTTGCTGCTTACAATCTGCTTCAAGAACGCGTTAAACTAATCGCGGACGAAGTATTCACCTTAGCTGGTGGCAGTTCGGCCTCCTTAATCGAATTTCTGTTGGTTGCAGAATACTTATATTTTGCGTAGAATAGCTTCGTTATAGCGCCTGTTTGAAACGTTGGCGTCCACACCAACGAAGTTAGTTCATGAGACATTCGGCTTGCTGTGCATGAGACATAAGTAAAGCAGTGCGAACGAAGGTGCCTGAATGCGAAACGATGAAGGGACAGGAAAGAGCCCTGAACGGACAGTTGATTTTGTGCATCAACATCTGTGCATGAAATACGCGTTGAAAGAAATCCATATGGGTCTGATCACCTAGCCTTTTGACAGCGTCATCTGACCTTTCTGGGCCCACGCACTGAAGAAGGTAGGGCAGTGCACGTTGGCACAGAACGTATAAGTTGAAATGTTTGCTGGCTGCACGCTGTCTGCACGCAACAGCAGCAAAAAAGGCGGACAGCCGACTGGGCAGGAGTCGCTTACCACGTGACCAGCTGTGCCAGAAAGGCATTCCAACTTTTCAAATCGCTGCCGTTGGTTCATTCTCCTTCTACTTTAGACGCTTTTCCCTACCGGTATAAATGAAATGATCGACTTTAAGGCCATCGGCGTGCGCTTGGCCGACGATTATCTGCAGTTTCAATTCCGCCTTTTTCGCTGATTCTGTGGGACGCCATGTTCTTTCTGGGGTGGTGTCACGGGGGACGAGAGACGCTCTTCGATCTCCGCGCTTGCTCGAAGCGTGAGTTTTTCGGCCCCGGGGGCAAGTTTAGGGCGCCTCCCCGTTCACTATATCCGAGTGGCACGGCAACATTTGTTCGTTCCATTTGGGAGGCGTTTTTCATGCCCTAATGCATAATTTGACAGCAGCAATGCCCTCATCGTAATAACCGAGTGTTAGTTATACCTGCGCCAATTTTAGGCGGGCTCGGCTGCATTACAAATGTTCAGTGCGCGCCAACACGGCTTAATTAAACATTATCGGTCCGAGAAAAGTGACATCTTCTAACTTCGGAGTAATAGCTTTTGCTCGGTCTCTACAACTTTGAATACACGCTTCGCTGCAAGGTCTTAACAGCGTTCAGTAGGACTATACATAAAAGGCATTATTTGTGCGGGCTAAGCTTTTGAATTGTTACTTTTTTTACGTCACCCACGCAGTGTGCTTGGCAAAAGCTATATCTTACCCCCGTTACTGATATCTGTATAACACACCCGTGAGCATAATGATATGCAACCAGCCTACCTCGATTTTTCAAGTATCAGGCCGACGTTCGGCAAATTAAACACTATGTTGCCAGGTGTGTACGTTCAAGAACGGCGTAGGCATTGCACCAGGCTGCTTTCGGCGCCGACGCACGAGCCACACAGTGTTGTTCGCCGAAAGCGCCCACGTTCCACTTCGAAGTCGGCGGAATAACAAATGAGCTGTCGAGGGGAGAAAAACGCTGCGCCCGAAGCTTTTAATACATGTCTGAAACGGCCAGAGCAAAGGGAGGCCTCGGGGGGATGCAATATAGGCGAGAAATATGCCGCCCGAGGATAAGGAGGCATCTCGGGATCCCATAATGCTGGCGGCTAGACGTACGCGGGAGCTTTATAAAGACTCCTCCCACGCGAGAACCTGGTATTACTGAACATACGTCACGGTAGTGTCGCGTTGCTTCGAGACGCTGCGCGAAGTCGCTAAGCGATCAATTACATTGTGGCGACCAGGCTCCTTATAAGGTCTCTCGTCTTCTATAGTTCGGCTATTTGTGAACAGAGATACGAGCGGATACTGAAAATTTCGGAGAATGGGTGTCCAACCACTCTTATCTGCGAACATACGCTACGACATACGGCAAATTCGTAGAAATACGAAAACAATAACGCATTGGTCGTTGTGTAATATGCCAAATAAAGGTGAGGTAAGTCCGAAAACAAGTCCGTGTAGTAAGGTGATGCAAAACACCACCTTTCGTGTGAAAGCAAAAAATGTTAATGTATTCAAAAGGTAGCTAAATACGCGAGTATATTCTTTCTAGTGCCTTCATTTGTTCGAAATTTCCGAATTTATTCAGAACTTCCAAGCTAGTTTGCACTTCCGTGGGGGACTACAGCTGTTTCAGGCAGAAATGCCGAGGAGCCACTGTTGCTTCCCATCGAGCATAAAAATAGTTTTCCGGGAATAAAGCGTGGGAGGTGGCTTTTACGTTGTACTTGAAGATCGCACTCTCATTTGTAGCAGATCATTATGTATAAGGCTTGAAGAGACTGGAAGTCCATGGAAGTCGTAGCCCGTTGTCGGAACGAATAACGACGGACAACTGGACACGAAAAAAAAACACGGCTAGAAAAAATTAGACCGCAATAGTTAAGACCTCAATATTTCACATGGCCTGCCCTACCGCGGTCAGCTGTTGGTAAAGCTAGCCTGAAAACGCGAAGATTAAGCTTGAAAAAAGGACATAACAGGAAAGAGAAGCCAGGGATGGACATCATGGCACCATACATTCTGCGGTCAGAGCTGCTCATGAAATGAAAGTTCGCATTCTCAGGATCTCCATATTTCGGCACTAGTAACGAAGAGAAGTAAGGATCAAAATGTGTTCAACAATAAGAAGTGCAGCCGCATAAATTGCGCTCATTTATGTCATCAGTCATTTTACGCATTTGCTACATAGTGCTGCCTACAAGAATTTTATGCTAAGCAGTAGTGTAGTATACCCTTACAACTATAACAAACAAAAAAATACGACGCACGGTTTATTCATGTGTTGCTTTGGCGCACCGATAGTCCTGAGCGGCACTGGGAGTTTGGGCTCGGAAAGCAATAACTCTCTTGACCCTGGCCACTGTGCCACGGGAAATGAGCGACTCAAGAGTGATAAAGCAAGCGAGACTGCTAGACCTCTGGATAGCAATGTAAGGCGGGAAATAGAAGTGCAAGTGACAAGGCTGATCGAGATAAATGATCCTCTGTCTAGACCGGAAGTCGGTCCTAAGGATTTTCACAGAGAGCTAGCCGGCGTTGGAATCGAAGGAAACATCATCACGGCTGAACGGCAGTGGAGGAAAAAAAGAGCACCAAGAAACATGCCGATGGCAATCAGACATGATGTGCTGGTCGTTACGTGATGTTTGTAAAACAAACTTGCTTGCTGCGCATAAAGGAAGGGGTGAAGTGAAGTAATGTTTTTAGAAAGAATCAATGGTCACATCACATACCTCGGCAGAAAGCATGCACTACTAGTCTGTTGTGGCAATGTAATGGACATTCTATATATGCCAGCCCTGTTAAAAAATATGCATGTACAACTTGCCTCATCCAGCAAATTTATAAAAAGTAGGCAATTTCTTTGGCGCTATAAATTGTGCGCAAGTCAAGCATAGAGGACGACTGCCTTATGTAGTCTTATATACAAAAAGAGGTAATACAAAGCCATTCGGACCGAATGTTTTACTAAAACGTTTTTAGCAGAGCCTTAACGTCGTTGAACTGATTTTTCGAGGCGGATGAAGTGGCTTAAAGCAGTTTGGCTAATAACGTTGAAAAAAAAGCAACAAGGAGAAAGTGTGCATAAAAAAAATAAAAACAATCATGTGCGTGAACTTTTCAAATGTTTTATTTAATTATCACACTTATATTAATAAATGTCTCGCAAGTGTAGAAAACACTAACGGAAAGACACTATAGCACGGCTGTCCCGCCTTGACTGCTTACAAAAGACATCTGTACTGTAAATACGCGGTATTTTTCGGGGAATGAGCTTCATTTTCACAAGAGTGGAGTAAATGGAAGGATGGGATTGCGCTGGGCGTAATTACATGTCCAGACCAGTCGACGTCATGGTGCCTGTCCCAAGTTTCTACGTCTGGA